>JANAVB010014096.1:0-56732 GCA_029216955.1 Iris pallida
TCAGGATAGGAATAACTGGACTTGGAGTAAGGCTGTGAAAAGTGGTATTTGCAAATGTTAGAGAGAAAATAACCCTCAATATAGAAGAATGAAAGAAAATAACTCAAACAGCCACCCACAAATTTGGTTATAAAGACTGTTGTTCTTGTTCTCGTTAAATATGCTTAGACTTTGACACTCGGTTAATTTTCCATGATGTCCTCTATATGTTGTGAATCCGAAGAGTTCTGGATGTCTTTGAGTTTGAACTTTGAACCTGAGTATGTTAGCATTGAGCATGTTGCTCAATGAAGTTAAAATCCATTGCAAGAAAGTGTTTTATAATGCTCTTATATATACATATTCATAAAATATACAAAAATATAAATTTGTATGTTGTAGTGTGTCTGTATTTAAGGTTGCTGCCATGTGACTTCCTTACCTCTCTAGCTAGGTTCAGGCCATGAAAGGATCTCTCTATGACACTAAAGTGGCGCTATTACAAAACAGCCAACTTATATTAAAAGATATATCTATAACTCGAAATAACATAAAAATAAGAAAATACGTAAGTGATATCTCAAATTGATTGAGACCCTCCTCTTTGTACATTATATCAAATCAAGAAGATCTCTATCAACAAGATTCCTCCTAACATACAACAAGTTAATAGTAAACATGACACATCATATAAGCTAAAGTGTTCAAAGTAGTCATGGACAACTAAACAAGTGGATATTAGCAATGCAAACCAAGTAACAATAAGATAATACTAAAAATTAATATAAAAAATTAACTTATTAATACAAAGTAAGCAACTAAATAATAATACAATTTATTGAAGCTGAAATCAGAACTGTTTCATGGTTTCAATATCATGCAAGCATTTTGTTTGACATTGCAAAATATATGGTTTTCGAATTGAAGCTGCAAAACAAGACATTGAGGGAGTGCTACAATGCCAATGGTTAGGTTTTTAGGGTATCACCAATGAGAGTGATTATTTACACTTAAGTTCTTGCTTTGAAAGGTAAGATGTATCTACCACGGAGGCTTTGAACTTCACATCAAAACCTGGTGCAGGTGATGACTGGCAAAACCTATAGCGTTTTCAGACAGAGTAACCAACTGTAGATTGGCTTGCTAAACAGCCTAAACTTGTACAAATTACGGTTGCATGTACAAGACTTGTTAAACCGAAGTTTGATGAAAGCTTTTACATCAAGGGGCAATATACATGAGAATGTCTGGTGGATTTCTCGACGGAAACCTAATAGATGGTTGTTACGAGGCAATCTCCAGAAGTCTGGAGGTGTATAAGTGCTAAAAAGGATACAGGACATAGATATGTGCAAATTAGGTGGATAATTGAGGGGTTTCAATATCGTAGTGAAAATCAAATTGCATCGACTAATTACAGAAATTTTTTTTGCATATTGGCATATAAATACCGAAAGGGTACATGCTTAAAATCACAAATTTATAAGGTTATGCTAAATTTTTGTCATAGTTAATTCATAGAGCGGTAAGGCTTATATGTAAACCAACCTACAAGACTTCCCTAAATTAGTAATATATTTATGGGACTGAGTGAAGCACTACTCTAAAAGGCAACTTATAGCTGACATACTTTGCAGTATCGACCAGTACTGATACCGTAACTGCCAAAACCAACCAATTCCAAACCACTGAAACCCTCTAAAACAGCCCCAAAACTGTCGATTAAGAAGGTTCCAATACCGAGTTCAGTACTGATATTGTGAACCATGATAGTCGCCTTGTCGATAATCTGAGTGCAACAAGTTGGACTGCTTATGATCCCTATACAGGCCTTCTGCAGCTGGAAGAGGGTTCTTAGCGATTACAGCACATCTACATCGTCTAAAACAAATACAAATTGTTGTTATGTATGAGTGTGCGTGCATATATATAGGGGAACGATCAGTTGAAAACATAAACATAGATGAGAAATGAGAAACGAATTTGGACCACCGGATATAATCCAATGGTTATGATTTATTATTAACATTAATAGAGAGAAATCTTCTTAAGACATTTAATTTGCATCTCAACAAGAGAAATACTCTCAAATCTTTTACCAATAGGAAAGTAGTTGTGTTGTAGGGGTTATGCATCGCTATAGTAGAGGATAGCGTTCGATATATGAAAGTAAAAAAAAGAAACCTACTGACACGTACAAGAAACAAAACCTTCTGACTTTGTTCTCTTAGCTTCTTCTCTACCCTCTCCACCGATCTCCCATTTGAGAATCATCATTGCTTCATCACCTAATTTTTCGAGCTCTTCTTTTCGTCATGGTTAGTGGTTGCCTTCTCTCAACTCTTTAGATATTGATTTTTTTTCCTAATATTAATTATATGCTACACCCCTTAGAATTTCCCGAGTGTTCAATTTTCTCATACCCTATTTTATACTTTGTTATGTTGTATGAACACGAATAGAAAAGATAGACACAGCAATACGGACACGACAGTTTAGACGTACAACGACCAAGAGATGACGTTGTATAGGACTTGAGCAAGCTCATTCTGCGCCAGGGTGCACTCAGCCCTCAGGATCAAGGGAATGACTTACGAGTAGATTGAAGAGGACCTGGACAACAACAGCGAGTCGCTCCTCCGGTTGAAACCTATACAGAAGAAAGTGCCGGTTCTTGTGATGGAGTGGAAGCCGATAGCTAAGTCGTTGTTCATCTTGGAGTTTGTGGAGGAGGCTTGGAAGGAACCTCGAGTCCTCAAGACGGATGCCTATTTGAGAGTGAAGTCCAATTTTGGGTTAATTTCGTCTACCAAAACGTGTTAACTTTGTCAATTCTTTCATGGAGAACTCTTATCTTATGGTACATAGTCTACCCAATTTCATCTTTTGTTGAAAGTTCTCAAAGCATTTGTTTCGTTGAGTTGATGCCAGGTAGTTATGCTATTATGCGAATACAAGGAGAGGCACAATAGAGATCAATAGAAGAGTCCGTTCAGTGCTTGATCACACTAGATGGTATAGGTAAAGATTTCTCAAGCAAGGGGCCCTTCATCGTCTAGCCTCCTCGATGTAATCTTGAGCTCATCTTCGAGTGGATTTAAAGTTCTAGGCGTTGGGGTGGAAATTAATGCTAGAGAAAGCTCTGCCCCTATCATCAGCAATCAACGCCTTTGCAGACTTGGAGGTCACTAAAGGTGTCATGATATCCTATAAAAATTGCTAGAACCTCTTTGGGCTGAGAGAAGAGTGGAGGTCCTCGAAGGTCAGTCGTGGATTAAGTAGGGGCTGCCATACTCAATTCCCAGCTGTTTTGTGACTTCGAGCTCCAATTGAAGAACAAATATTGCTTCATGAATTTTATCAGTAATATTGTTTGATTAATATATTTAGTGTGATGATGTAAAATAGATACAAGGCAGTCCCTAAAAGAATTTCTAAGTCAAACAAGCAGAAGACCATGTAGTAAATAGGATATTGGACTACTTCTTGGAACTTCTGTGGAAGTGAACAGAACGGGGCTACCAGCATAGTCAGAGGAGACATCTCCATGTAGAACTTGGAAGATAAAGAGGAAGAGGACCCATCAATTTGTATTTCATTTTGCTTTCTATGTCCTTCACAAATCGCTAAGTACAACGAAGTCATTAGTGGACATTCGTTGTTCTGTCACAGACATTGTTGTCCCAATTGCTAGCTGGAGGCCCCTGCTAGGAAAGTGTGGGAGGAAAGATGGAAGGCCAACATGGTGGGGTATACAGGTTCTGTAAACTCAACAATGACACACCAGCTGCTAGGTGGTCAGGCAGGGTTAGGTTTTATAAATCTATAGCAGCCATCTTTCCTCCATCTATCTCACTCTCTCTCCATCAGCTCTCAATAGAGGTTCTTATGCAATAATAGCCAGGACTACTAACAAAAGATGGAAGCAGGCATAGAGGGATTTAGCAGGAGCAGACATTGGTCATGTAACTTAGACCAACACGTCCCAGGTCGAGAGCGGATAACAAATTTATTAGAGGAGATACTAAAAGTAAGCGTAACCCTAATCGAAGTTGGATTGAAGTTGTAAAGAAGGGTTATGTTTTCTGTTAATTTATAGCGCACATAACCCTTAAAGAAGCTGAATGGAAGAAAGGACTCAAATAGCCGACCGCAGATTTGGGATAAAGGCTTTTATGTTGTTGTTGTTGTATCTTACAAAGGTTGCAAAGATTAACCACAATAAGGGTATCCACTCAATCTACACACATCGTTCTCTTTGAAAAAGAATTAAGTTTTTGTCAACATTTGGTCTTACTTTTCTCATGTTCGACAATGATAAAATTAAGCTTTGATCCAATTCTCACTTTACAAATTTAGGCTACATTGTGAATAATTAACATAGAAAACAATGGAGCAGATGGATTGGTACTCTGTTAAAATTGTTGCAGAAGGAAAAAAAAAAAGAAAAAGAAACAGACTATACATACAAATATGCGAGAAATTCAAAGAATATACAGAAGATCCGCTTAGACAAAGAAATTGTATTAACAAGTGAGATATTGAAGATTCACCCAGTTTGTAAGAGAAAAAGAAACAGAGTTGGAATAGACCAACAAGTATAGGAATATTCAAAGAACATAGAGAATTCAGCTCACAAAAACAATATTGTATTAATGTCTTCGATATTCAAGAATCACCTTTGTAAAAGAAAAAAGAAAAATTGGAGTAGACTCATGAATATTGAAGATATTCAAAGAACACAGAGAATGTTCAACTAATGCAAAGCAATTGCATCGATATTTGAGCTAGGTTGCACGAATACTCAATACTCATCTACAGGATCACATCCGTGTCTCGCAAGATGATACTTCCTCGACTCTCATGTTGACATGGTCCACTCCTGTCTAAGTTCCGGAGGGAAAATATAGCTCAAAGTGACTTGTCATTGTCTCGCACTTGTGAAAAACAATAGACTAATAGAGAGATGATAAAGTAACATTCTTTTTCCAATGAGTCCTTTCTAGAATTTCGGAAGCCATTTACAATTGAAAACATGCATAACAATGTCTGTTAATAAGATCTAATATATAAGATGTATATAGATGAAAGACTCCAAACATGAGTCCAGTGGTTTTGAATTGGTCAGTTGATGTAGTTTGGCGATTTGGACCCCCGAAATGTGATCCGGACATATTTGTTTCAGACGATGCTTTAAACCTCGATATAGATACATGTTCATATGTACATATAACTGTTCCAAATCATGCTTGTATCCTGAAATTTCTAAAAGAAATTGTATTCCGAATTTGTGTCATATTTGTATCTGTATCTATGTTCGTATCTTTGCAATATGGTAGTTGAGATAGTCAAGATTACAGGAGAAGAAACTAGAAATGTTATACCTCAAAGGTGCAAAGAAAATATGACCAAAGGTAAAATTGCCAGGAGAATCATGGGAGGAATAACATCTTGAAAGCTTCCAACACCCCTACCATTCGGTTCCAGCAAAATGTTCTTGGTTTCGGCAGAAATAAATCCAAGGAGCCATGAACTCTAAGACCAGTATAGTATTATATGAGCGAACAGAAAACTCTGTACACTCTTATCAAATAGCAATGCCTACTACTATCACTCATTTAAGGGAGTGTTCGTCATCATAATCCATGATGCCTATTTGCCAAAACAATAGCCTTTCTAAACTAATAAGGAAATCTTAATAGTCATATCGTACTTTAATCAATTTGCAATCAATATATCAGAAAATATAAACACAAGACAAGAACAACTTCTCAATGAAACTATCACTCATCTGAGTGTTCCTCATCATAATCCATGGTGCTTGCTTACCAAAAAAAGAGCATATATAAAATATTAATGGAATAATAATACTCATACAATAGTTGATTCATACTCATCCAATGTAAACGTAAATGCCAGATGAGAACTTCTCATCCAGCAAAGAACGACTTAATTGATGATAACATCCCATTGCCCCCCTCCCCTCTCCCACAAGCTAAGTAGTTTACTGGGGTATAGAATTTAGTAATCAAAATAACTACCAGTTATCCGTCAGCTTAATCAGTGATTCCACTAGAGTATATAAACATCGTTCTCAATAACATGGCTATCATACCCTCAAAGTGATGGATTACACAATCAAGGATGTCCACATTTTCTCATTCATGTCAATAAACAGAGGGAAAATGCCTAACTGAAATCTAAGGAAAAAATGGAGGGGAAATATCTGACGCTAAACCTTATATTGGGAAAGCAGAACAAATGAAACATGTTGGTTAAGGACACAAAGAATACTATCTCAAAGAGGTATACATAGTTGACCACATTGACGGACAATTTTTACAAAATGATACACAGCTACATGATTATTAGTTATCCATAAGACCTGGAGTTCATTCCATTAGACAAATAGAGTAGATCTGTCATGAAAAAATCCATAAACCAAGTCCCTAATTAGTAAGATCATAATCACCAGCATCCAAAGTATGGTACCTATCAACACCAAAGGAACAGATGATAGATAAAGTAATGAAACATTATGCAGCTCCTGGGAAGACAACGGAAGTAGGTCATTCCAGATCCATCTTATAACTATACTCCATTTGCCAAAATGTTCTTCCACCAGTGTATGGCAACACTAGTCTCCTAGCAGCTTTGAAGCTTGACCCGGTCATGCGGGATGTCGAGTTAAAGTAACATAATTAACAATTCAAGCTAATCATAACTTCCAGTTAGAATCATCAACAAATTAAGTCCAACAAAGAGCACAAATTGCTTATCATTGTAACTGCACTGTGCTCGATTAAGTTTGAAGATAATTCCCGACTATAACTAATAAATGTGAAAGGCACACTCAAGGAGCTACAATCCTTGTATCACCTTGGGTGCAAGACACGAGAAATGCTCACCGAAAGTTTGCTAACATCACCAACATTTTATCACATTACCACAGTTACCTGGGTCGTGGTTCACTTCGATATGCAGAACGGGTATGGGTACGTGGTATGCTACTTTCCCCGGTACACAATACAATAGGGGGCATGCTTAATCAGTACACTTTGGTTCGGTAAAGAGAGGTTTGTTTGTATGTACACACACACACACACACACACCCCAAAGTATCATAGTTGTATAATATTACATATTGGTATACTACTTTTTTTTATCAAAATAGACTCCGACTTCATTGTCAATTGAACTACAAAGATCAAGCATCCAAAGCTATTATCATTGACTCTTGTTATAAGACTTGTGCTCCTCCAGTAGATTGAGCATCCTACATGTTGTCTTCATCTTCAGGATCTTTGTATCTTATGAATCAGTCTCCTCTACTTCAAAGCATAAATGAACTTGAAGTCACTAATTTTGATATAGCTTGTAACCTAGTAGGTTTCTTCCTTCACCAAATTAGCTGCACATGCTACCACACACCGATTCATCTTTTGCATCTTGAGAAAAGTGCATACCCACTTTTCCAATCAATCACTTATTACTTGCATCAATTTGAAAGAAATGGGGTACTTCACTCATACGCACCTTGAAAGCAAGTGGAGTGCACACCTAAACCTAGAGGCGTGTGCCTCATTAATGATGTGTTGCCTGAAGGGACACAAGACGCTATGCCTCATTTGTGCTTGGCCTTTGTGTCTGGGTGCAAGTTTTTACAATAGTGAGTCTCATATTATAGCTCATTATTTTCTTGCTGCTACTTCTAGTCATTAGGAGCCTCAGACATACCAGGAGGCTGTCTTTCATTGTCTTGCCAGTCGTCCATCTTGGCATTCTCATTTCTTCTAAACTAATTCTCCAGACAACAGTAGGTACTTGATGACGTTTATTAATGAACCAAAAATACGATCAGTTCTTATCATTTTTAATACTCAGAATCCAGGTAAATATTAGAAGAAGATATTTAGCACAAAGTAATTGAACCAATCACTTGATTCAATTAAAATTGCATTCTAATGTTGCACGGACACGGATGCGACACGACAAGGTATGGACACATCGACACGGGCACGCCACCTATCTTGGTGTGTCCTAGTGTATTTTGGAGTGTCCGTCCGTGGAGTGTCCAATGCGTGTCTGACACAACCTGACCACATTTTGGAGTGTTCATGCTTCCTAGATTCTAAGTATGAAGTACCTATGAACCTCCTACATTACAGAATCTATAGAAGGATGAAATCTCAGATATTATTGACAATGTTGATCCCAAATCACTGATAAAACTGAGTCGAAGTGGCAAACTGCTCAAAATACACTAAGAAAACGACAAAATCAAAATGGATCTCCATAAAATATTGATTATAAGAAACTTAAAGGATTTAACTGATAAAACACCACAATGCATACAGATAAGAATGGGAATACCAGGTGATAATAGTAAAGAAATTTACCAAGCTTTGTCCCGACGAGAATAATAGGAACACCTGGCGCATAGTGCCTCAGTTCAGGAATCCACTGGAAGATAACATAAAGCCATTCGTTATCAGGTACAACATCAGTCAGCAAATCCAAGTGTATTGGAAGAAATGTAACAGAAGCAATCAGATATTAAACCGTAACAGTGCTATATTCACACCTTCTTAGAAACATTTTCATAGCTAGCCTTACTGATCAGAGAGAAGGCCAAAAGAAAAACATCAGCCCCACGATAGCTCAAAGGTCTTAATCTATTGTAATCCTCCTGACCTGTACAAATGAAGTAAATTGCACTTACAACTGTGAGTGAGGAGAGAGTGAGAGAGCATTTACCTGCAGTGTCCCACAAACCAAGGTTAACAGTGCTGCCATCCACCACCACGTTTGCACTAAAATTGTCAAGACTGTAGGGACATAATCCTGTAAAATAGTATTTATAACATGATAGGATTTACACAAACCTAAAATCATGTCCATGTTCCTAAATTATATGCTGATCTAAATGCATGACCACATTGTAGAAAGGAACTTGAAAAAACTATCACAATTCTAAGAAACATGTTGCAGTACATCGAACCAAAAATGGTACATATCCATTAGTTTATCATTACAACCTGTGCTTCTACAATCAGCAAGTGCAGGAAAGGAAAGAAACCATGACTGACTCATATATCAACATTGAGCAGAATTTCCATTCCCCATTCTGCTTCACTTTCTCCGCAACAAGCACATCCTTAAAATAGCAATATTCACTAAGGCTGTGTTTGATTGGGCTTTTTTTCCATGGAAAATATTTCCATCACAAATTTTCCACCAATTGTAGTGTTTGATAGCATATATTTTCCATGGAATTATTTTCGAAAAAACTATCATTTTTCATATTTTCTTCTAGAATGGTGGAAAATGAAACTTGTCCAACCCATAGGAAAATATCATTTTCATGGAAAATTACTATTTTCCGTGGAAAATAATGATAATCAAACACCCAAATTAGGTTTTCCATCGATTTTTTTTTTTTAATTCCATCGAATTTTTTTCCTAGGAAGACAATTCCATGGAATTAATTTCTTTTCCACATATTTTCCACCTTGCAATCAAACGCACCCTAAGCTTCTTCTTATTACAGAAACATAAACAATAGAAATAAAAACATTTCCCTGAGGAAAACTGGATCCAATAAAAATCTGTATAACATGTTTTCTTCTATGTTCCCCTCACAAGTATCTCACTATTGGAAATTTCAGATGGAGGTGCCACTTCTTTGTCTTCACACCATTTTCCAATTGACATGTACTAGCAAAGCCCAAATAGACATAACACAAATAAAAATGACTTGGCAGAACCAAAAAAAGGCAACCACAAAAAAATACCAAACTGTCTAAGAATTTTACTTAACCAATTATGAAAGAAAAACTAAATGACAAAATCCAATTTGCATGAAAACAATTTTCTGTGCCCCAAAAGAAAGGCAGGCTACTGCACTAACTCAAAATAGACAAATTTTAGACCAAAAAGTATCTCCACCTTTTGAGTCAAAGTAGAAAGCCTTGAAATTTTGGGGAGTATTTCTGAGGGAGTTAAATGGACAGAAGTCGTATCATGTGTCCATTCACAACTCCTCGCGGAGGAAAAGAACAACATAATGATTCCCATTGGTCAAACATCAATAAAATTGAAATTCTTGTCACACATATCCACCATAAGACAACGTCCGAGGATTTTAACTTACCCTCAAAACTGGAAATGTATCAAAACCCTAGAAGCAAAGGGGGGAATCCATCAATCTGTCATACCAAAAACCTAATAAACCTAAAAAATTATTGATATTTACCATCTAGGAAAGTTTACTGGTGTAGAAAATGTGCAAGCAGAAATTTTATTTTGGCACACAGCCACCAAAACAACATCAAAATCAGCATGGGCATGTAAATGTATAGGACTTCTATATTAAATAAATGCTGTAAGGATTAATCTAATTCCATATCTATCTGTTCCTAATGTAAAAAATGAAGGAAAAAATTTACAAAACCCTAGAAGCAAAGGGGGGAAATCTGTCAATCAGTCACACAAAAAACCTGATTGGTACTGACCGTCGGGAAACTATTGCTGGTGTAGGAAATGAGCAAGCAGGTTTTCCCAACGCCTCCTTCCCCCACTGTCACACACTTTATAAATTTCGACGCACTCATCTCCAGATGTCCCCTTCTCTTCCTGCAAACTTTACCCACAAAAGTTGGACTTATTTCCTTCCCTGTCAGAGATCAATCAGTTCCGAATTCCCCAGAAAGCAGCTTAAAAGTAGTTCTCTTTTTTTATGTGTATCCTTTCTTGTTCCTGCTTCTCTATTTATAATCACAAAGGATAGAAGTTTCGGTGTGGTCTGGTTAGGTTTTGGGCAAAGGGACGGTGAACTCCACACCTTTGGTTAGGACAGGCTAAGAAAGGTCCAGTTGAAGCCTCCGGACCACCAATCAATGGGCTAAGAAACATTACATAAAATGGAACTAATGGATCAAGAAACAGAAAATGAATAGTGTAATACTTACGAGAAAAGCTAACATCAACTACTAAATGAAAGCCCAGCCCAAATTCGGAAATTATGGGGTACCCACAACATTCCATCTCTCGCGGGGACAATTTTCCTCACCGTATTCTTCATATTGTTTACCAACAATTCATCATGATTCATAACCAAATCCAGTGTTGTGACTAGACGCACTTCAGTTGGAGCAAAAATTTATGTACTGCAAATTATAACTTGAGTTCAACTCAGATGGATGTGGCAATATGTGCTACTTTTGTCAGAGGAATATAGATGGTACATCACTATTACCCATATCCATATAGGCTTTGTTCACCATGTACAAGTACCGTTATGGAAATCACTTGGTACGAGGATTTTTATCCATGATCGTATAAACAAATATTGATAATGAGGTTACCGAATTCATATTCCAACCTTATTTAGTCTTTAGTATAAAAAGATTTTTCAAGGTACAATCGTTTATGGTAGACATCTTATGAAAATATCAATTATAATAACTTAACATGAAAGAGGGAACGACTGCCGAAAGTTTTATATGTTTCTACAAGAAGACCAAAAATATTAATTAGGAGATCGACTATACAGGACTATCAATACGCCTATCAGAAGGCTAAGGATAACATATACAAGTTTAGCTAGAAGGTCTACTTGAACTGTACAAGGAAAAAGAGGACCAAACTTAATGTATCAGGCACAATGTTTGAAATAAATATGTCAAGAAGCCAAAGTCATGTTCAACGAAACAGTTAAAAGCTATCGGTAAAATATCTTGTACCTAAATTTTATAACATGAAAGGATTTATAAACTATGATGGTGTCGTTCCTAAAAACAAATGCTCAATGCATAACCACATTGTATAAAGACAAAAAGAACTTCAAAGGCCATAATTCCAAAAACAAGTGACAATTTCGCCAAGACAAACATGGTATGACAAAATTGTGCTTCAATACCGAAAAAGTGCAGTAAAGGAAAGAAACCAAGGTCAAATTTCAGTTGATTCATTTACTAGCATAGTCCAGGTGTTAACTCCACCCTCCACCCACCCACATATTTTTGCTTTACATTGCAAGGAACAAAGCTATGAACCATGACCACTCAAAAAAACAGTGTCATGGCCATATTGTGTCGCATTGGACATGCAAAATAAAATACACTAGGGCAAGCCAAAACCAGTTGTATGTCTGTGTTGTCGCAAATGTATCGCCTACTGTTGTATTTGTCTCCATGCAGCATACCAACCAACAAATGGAGCCTTATATAAAATGATAGCAATATTCTCTAAATTGCCGCTTACTACAAATACAACAGTAAAGATGAAAAGCATTTCCTGTGTGCACAAGTTTGATTGAATAAAGGGCTTCATAACAAATTTTCCCTCTTTTCGCCCCAACAATTTCCCTGACAATTTGAGCTAATAAAACCCAAGAAAAACATAATCGAGACAAACAATTCACTGCTACCACATAGGAAAGTCACGTGGAACTCCGTATCAACATGGAAACTCATACAAGCTTCTGTAAATAAAACAACTCCACAAAATAATCCAATTTCTCCTCAAGAAAAATAATGTGTGCCCCTAATGGAAGATATATAAATACCACAATTAAAAAAAAAGAGAGAGAAATTCTAGACAACAAAGAAATTCTCTTCGGGTTTAAGCAGATTACTTTTAGGCCTCGTTTGGTTCACAGAAAGGAAATCAATTCCCATGTATTTTCCATGGGGATGGGAAAGTAGAATTTCTATCAAATTTCCTTTCCTATGTTTGGTTGGTGTAGGAAAGGAAAGAAAAAATATATCATTGTTCCAACAATATCCAATGTCAACATAATTATAATGAAGAGTTAATTGGTAAAATAGGTAATAAATCAAGGCTACTTTTGTCATAATGTTTGGTAATTAATGTTGGAAAATGAGGAGGGAAAATGAATCACATGGGTCATGAGAGGAACCATTTTCCCTCCTATTTTCCCCCATGTCAGAAAAGTGTTTCCCAAATTTGTGGCTACCAAACAAAGGAAAGGAACAAGTTTCCTTTCCGGATTCCTTGAATCCGTGAACCAAACAAGGCCTTAGGGATTTACGGCACATTGGTAACTATATCAGAGAATTATTCAAACCTTTAACAAAAACTAAACTTCCACACACCAACCAACCATTAGCATAGCATCATCACAAATAAAGATGGAGACGTCAATAAAAAAATAAAGAAATGATTCACTACAAGCAAATAGGAAAATCATGTAAAAATCCGGCTCAACTCGGATTTCCATTGAACCTTCTATAAAAGAACAACTCCAAGACAAAACCCAATTTTCTCCCGAGAACAATCATCAATGCCCTCAATGGAAGGTATATAAATACCTTAACTCAAAGTAGACTCTAGATCAAGTTTACCTAGAATGCGGAAATGATATTGTTAGAAACGCAGTGGGACCTGAATCAGAGTTGGCCCATAAGGTGCGATATTGGACTGGACTCATATACCTTAAAAGAGAATTCTCATGTAAGGCCTTAGCTACCACTAGGCCAAGGAGACCGGTCAAGCCAGTGCATAGATATGGATTTGATGAAGGTCAAACACTATGGACAGTTGAATATGGTGGCATATGCACTACCACTAGAGGATGACGAGCCTATCACCTTCAGACATGCTGTCAAATATACTAGCAGCAAGAGCTGGATGGTAGCTATGTAGAAAAAAATTGAGTCTCTCCAGAAGAACTGTACATGGGATTTGGTTCCATTGCACAAGGGCAAGCGAGCTATAGATTGCAAGTGGGTGTACAAGAAGAAGGAAGTTTCTCCAGAGGCAGGTAAAGAAGTATTGCTTGAGAGCTCTTAGGTACGGGATTGACGAGTGGTTGATTTGGCCAAGCTATGCGGTGCAGAAGTGTGTCGGTTCAATTTTATGGCAAAACCTTGTCGAGGTGGAGATGTGGAAAAAAAGAGAACAAAAATAGGTCCATGACCATTTTTGACTTTGACCATATATACAATTAGATTTCTATATATTAGTCTTTCATATATTGGACTTTTCATATATTGGATTTTCATATATAGGTTTCCAATATATGGTAAGTCTACATAAGATTGGATTTCCATATATGGACAGATGACATACTATATAAAGGGACCTAAAGGTTCTTCTTGAGATATCTCAATTGTGCTCAATAAAAATTGGTGAATAAGTTCAACACAAGAGAACAAAAGTTGTTGAATAAGTTCTCAATACAAGAGTTTGAGCGAGATTTCTTCATCATCATCTTTATGGTAGAGAGTTCTTGAGAGCAAGGACAAAAGTGTTGAGAGAGCTATTGTAATTCTTTTTCTTCTTCATAGTGGAACCGAATCACTCTCGTCCCTGGATGTAGACCTCTTGGCCGAACCACGTAAATTCTTGTCTCTACGGTTATGGATTTTCTCTTGAGGTGTCCATTGATTTCTTGAATTTATTTTTGTTGTCCCCAACAATTATGGAACTAGAAATGTCCCTAATAAATAGTAAAGCAGTACGTCACTTGGTATGGAGGAACGTTTATATGGAAAGAAGTGAGACTAGGAGCAACTTTCCATGATGTTAGGCCTTCGAATTGCTGCAAATCAGGTGCCCGATGTAGTTTTCTGCCATTAATGATTCTAATCATGTCCCTTTATAATCAAAACAATCAGAAGAGCACGAGTAGCAGTTATTTCCAGAGCTTTCGGCTCGAATTTCGGAGCGCTACACTAGTATTCAAAAACCGAGACATTCCCTGATTTGGAAGAATCAAAAAACGCAAATCTTGACTCAGAATCCCATTGGACCGTCTATGAAAGAACCAACTCCACGACAAAATCCAATATTTTTTTTCCTTAATAACAATTGTCTATAGCCCAAATAGAAGGTAATATAATTACCTAAAACTCAATGTAGACAAATTCAAGACATTTATCGTGCAGACATTAACTATACCATCGAATCGCGGTCAATCCTTTTAACAAAGATTCAAACTTTTCTTCTCCTAACGAACAAATAGCACAAGAACATAACGAATCATAATAAAAGGAACTTTCCAAGAGTAGTTCTGGACAAAAATGCTAAGTTTACAAACAAATGGATTACAACCCATTTATAACCGCCTACGTGGCGGTTGACAATTGGCTCCCCTCTCCCCCTCTCCCTCCCCACCCCACATCTTTACCCTACATGGGGAGAGGGGACCCAATTGGCAACCACCACATAGGCGGTTGTAAATGGGTTGTAACGCATTTGGTTGTAATCCTAGCTCAATTCTAGAACATTTTACGGCACAAACATTAATACCTCAAAACTCTTATGTAGAAAATTCAAGACATTTACCGCGCAGACATTAACTATACCATCGAATTGTGGTCAATCCTTTCAACAAAAATTCAAACTTTTCTTCTAACGAACAAATAGCACAAGAACATAACGAATCATAATAAAAGGAAGGAATTTTCCGAGAGTAGTTCTAGACAAAAATGATAAGTTTACAAACAAATGGGTTACAACCTATTTACAACCGACTAAGTGGCGGTTGACAATTGGCTCCCCTCTCCCCTCCCCCCTCCCCACCCCACATCTTTACCCCCACATGGAGAGAGGGGACCCAATTGGCAACTGCCACGTAAGCGGTTGTAAATGGGTTATAACCAATTTGGTTGTAATCCTAGCATTGCTCAATTCTAGAACATTTTACGGCACAAACATTAATACCTCAAATTCAATGTAGGCAAATTCAAGACATTTACCGTGCAGACATTAACTATACCATCAAATCGCGGTCAATCCTTTTAACAAAAATTCAAACTCTTCTTCTCCTAACGAACAAATAGCAAAAGAACATCACGAATCATAATAAAAGGAAGGAACTTTCCGAGGGTATACAAATTCTATAACATTTTACGGCACAAACATTAATTATAACATCGAATCGCGGCCAGTCCTCAACAAAATTCAATTTTTTCCCCTTATAGCGAACAAAGATCACAAGAACATCATAAACAACAACAACAAAAGGAAGCAACTTTCCGATAAATTTGGGTTGGGGAGGGGTGGAGAACAAACCGTGGGAAAAGTGTTGCTGGTGTAGGAAATGAGCATGCACGTCTTCCCGACGGCCCCGTCGCCCACCGTCACGCACTTTATGAACCTCGAGGCGCTCATCTCCACCAGATCGATCCCAAAAGCCTCACAATTTCCTTTTCCCCGCACAAAATTTAACTCCAATTCCAAAAGAAAGGAGGAAGAAAAAAAAAATCGCTCCTTTTTTTTTCTTTTCTCTCTCTCTCTCTCTTTCTTTCTTTGTTGATGTGGAGAGAAAGGAACGAGAGAGGAGGGGAATTGTGGTTTTGGGGAAGGAGTGATGCGGTTGAAGCGGTCCTCCGACCCACCAATCATTGAGTTTGAGCAAGTAAATATAAACAACATTTTGGTATAATAATTATGGAACAGCACAAATAGAAAGAAGCAAAAAAGAAAAAAAAAATATATATAGTGTATTATGAACAGTGGACTGAATGTTGCTTATAATAACAAAGAGTTAATTATTCAGAAAATTTCATGTAGGGTGAAAAAGTTCAACGTATTTACGCAAAAAGTGAAAAGTTAGTAAAAATTTCAATTTAAGGGAGCTGGCGCCAGTTGAACTGGCGCCCAATTAAAAATAAATAAATAAATAAAGCTGGCGCCAGTTAAACTGGCACCTATTTTTTTTTTTTAAAAATGTACTCGGCGCCAGTTCAACTGGCGCCAAAAAAAAAAAAATTAAAAAATCCTGGCTCCAGTTGAACTGGCGCCAGGTTGGGAGGGGTGGGCGGGGGGTGGGGGTGGGGGGGGGGGGGGGGGGGGGGGGGAGGGCTGCTAAGTTTTTCTCTTTTCTTTTTTTACTTTAAAGCCAATCCGAACGTTGTTTGATTGGCTTATACTTGTATAAGGTTTTACTTTAAAGCCAATCAAACTATTCACATTACTTTGTGTGGCTGCCACATTGTTTGGCTTTATTTTTTCTTTTTTTTTTCTTTTAATTCTTTTTTAGTTTTTCCCACTCTCTTACTTTTTCCCTCCCTCCCTCCCCCCCCCCCCCCCCCCCCCCCCCCCCCCCCCCCCCCCCCCCCCCCCCCCCCCCAACCTGGCGCCAGTTCAACTGGAGCCAGGAATTTTTAAATTTTTTTTTTTTTGGCGCCAGTTGAACTGGCGCCGGTTAAATAAAAAAATAAAAAATTATTAGGCGCCAGTTTAACTGGCGCCAGCTTTATTTATTTATTTATTTTTTGATTGGGCGCCAGTTCAACTGGCGCCAGCTTCCTTAAAATGAAATTTTTGATAACTTTTCACTTTTTGCGTAAATACGCAGAATTTTTTCCTCCTATATGAAATTTTTCGTTAATTATTAGTATCCCCTATAGTTTGTACGTATTTTGGTAATTATTTTCGTTGTTTTAAAAATAAAGAACACTTTCCTGACTGTTTAATTTTTTACTCATTTTCTTCTATGCACCAGGGGTGCAACTAATTAACTCTATAAATCAGGGGGATGTTCTTTATTTTTGAAACAACGAGAACAGTTACCAAAATGTGTACAAACCATAGGGGGTACAACTAATTAACTCAATAACAAAGGACAACTAATATCAGCCGCCAAATCAAAGCCCAGACCCAAAGGATGGGATTTGAAGGGGGTGCCCACAATAGTCCACCTCACCCACGGGATAACTTTTTCTCCCTCTCCGTATGATTTCATTTTGAGTTCGGAAATTTTCATCCACAACATACATTTTTAGCTAAATTATAATTTGATATTTTTAACCATTCGAATTTCTCAACTTGATATTCTTAACTTTGATGGATATCAACTTGATACCCTAAATTTCAAAAATGACGAAACTATCCCTCATCTCCCCCCTCCCTCCTACCGGCCGTCACCACCCCGCGCGCCCCCACCCTGTGGGTCCGGGTTCTCCCAGTGCCCCTAACCCCGTCCCTCCTCTCTCCCCCCTCCCCCTACCCGCTGTCACCACCCCGCGCGCCCCCCACCCCGTGGCTTCGGCCCCTCCATGTGCCGCGCCCCTAACCCCGCCCCCCTCTCTCTCAACGCCGTGTGTGGGCTGCTGCCGCAAGCGAAGAGAGAGGGGGCAGGGTTAGGGGGCGGGACAGGGAGGAGGCCGGGGGTGTGGTGCAGCCATGGCGTGAAGAGGTGGCTGGGGGGGGCGCCGGGGTAATGCAGCCGCAGGGTGGGGGCGACGGGGTGGTGACAGCCGGTGGGGGGATGGGAGAGAGATGAGGGGTAATTTTGTTATGTTTGAAATTTAGGTTATCAAGTTGATACCTATCAAAGTTTAGAGTATCAAGTTGAAAACTAGAATAGTTTAGGGTATCAAGTTATAGTTTAGCCTACATTTTTAATAAAATAAAAGGAAAAAAAAGTTTACCAAAATTAGATAACATAATAAAAAACATCCAATCATAAGATATATTAGAGAAAATGCTCAATTATTGAGTGTTTGTTTTACAGTTGGTTTGTGTTAAAAAAAAATTAACTTGTATTAGGGTAAACTAATTAACTGCCTATACAACTATATTTGAAATACTAGTTTTATAATAAGATAATTATGCATGAGACAATCTTAGACCAATGAAATATCCATTGGCATTGCTATCTATCCATTCGTAAATCGGATTACCCAGAATTCTCCAAAATAGAGAACTTAGAATTAGATCGATATACTACCGGTATACTACAATATACCACTGATATATCGTAATATCATCGGTATACCGTCTAGACCTTACTTACCTGTCAGCTTGTTGACTTGGACCCATTCTATTAACCATTGGTTTTTTATCCTTACATTGTGTAACTGTAGAAGCATGGAAAATATTGCTTTTAGTCCCACATCGAAAAGGAGAAGAAGAAAGGGCTCACTCCATTCTATAAATAGAGCCCCCTTTCCTCCTCTGAAAAGGGCACCAACTTCTCTTCCCTCCTTCCAACTTGGACTCTTCCTACTACGCACCTTCGGGTGCTAAGTCGAAGAAGTCTAGGACAGCGCGGGCTCGTCGAGCTCAGTCAGCTGTCCTAACCTCTGACCCTCAGAGTGCCCCGTTAACTGTTAAAGCGGGCCTCTGATGGAAAGTTGTAAACATGATACCTACGCACTTGTGTGTTCGGGGTACCCGGGCCCACAAAACGAGTACAAAGGTTGACCGAGATGTCCTTGACTTGCGAGATGGGATCCTTCACAAGCGCAAGGAAAGAAGGGAATTCTCTATGCCGTTCGAATTCAACATGGAGGTTCATGCGGCTCAAAAATCCAGAAAGCTCCATGCGGCCCAAAAGCAGCAGGGGGGGCCTTAGGCGACCCAAAATCAACATGGAAGCCCATGCGGCTCAGCCAGAAGGAGCCTCATGCGGCTCGGAAACTCATACGGACCGAAAGTCTTCTGGAGCCTCATGCGGCTCGGATAAGCTCTATGCGGTTACGACTCCGGTCATGACGACCCTTCATGCAGCTCTAGTATGAAGACTCTCATGCGGCTCGAGTATGGAAACGCTCATGCGGCTCGGTCGTGACAACTCTTCATGCGGCTCGGTCATGACGACGCTCATGCGGCTCAAGTATGAAGACTCTCATGCGGCTCGGTCATGACGACTCCCATGCGGTTCGGGTATGGAGACTTTCATGCGGCTCGGTCATGACGACGCTCATGCGGCTCGAATATGAAGACTCTAATGCGGCTCGGTCATGACGAGTCCCATGCGGTTCGGGTATGGAGACTCTCATGCGGTTCGGGTACGATGACTCTCATGCGGTTTGAGTGTGATGACTTTCATGCGGCTCATGAGTACAACAGTTGGGACACATGGCTGGATACGTGTCAAAAGTCGATCATATCTCAATAATTCAGATCTACTGCAATCAAAGTAATCTCTAGATTGGGTCGAATCCCAATAATCATAACAAACAGTGGGGACACGTGGTAGAGAATGATTCAGATTTATTCATTCAGATTTGCAAACGTTAACCAATCATCATCATGGAGATTTATTCCAATCAGCATTAATTACTGACAGGATTTGGTGCAATCTACACTAAATGGCCCAGATTTATCACACTCAAGATTAATGGCCCAGATTGATCAATCAACAGGCCGCCGCCACTCTAAGGGGCAATCATTGCAAACCCTAATGATTGCATTCCCTTCTTATAAATAGCAAGGTGCCATTCCCTTGCAAAAGGACCACTTTTCGAGATCAGAGAGAGCACCACATACTTAGAGAGAGCAAAGAGAGCATTTCTTCAACGCCAAACAATCTTCTGGAGCCAAGGCTGTATACCGATCGTCCAAGGAGTAAGGCAGAGCTGCCGTAGCTTTTTCGAGCCTCTATCGTCACCCCCCAGAATCTAAAATAAACAATTGTACTTAGACTGCTATACCTAGGCTTTCGTCGTACAAGCGAGTTTGTAACGTGAAGTAAAAGTCCAGTCCTCCGATAATTGTTCTGCTCTTTTATATTTCATGGCAAACACGATGGCGACTCTGCTGGGGACAAACTTCTCCACGGCTGAGGAGTTGGTGACGCAGTCGGATGCAGCCAAGCTTGGCTCCACGCAACAGAAGATGGTCGTCCGTTTCGACCAACAGGCGTTTGAAGAGATGCTCTCTAAAGGAAGTGCCGGCCCAATCCAGAAGCGAACCCGCACAAAGAAAGCTCGTTGCGAGTGGAGGCCAAAATCATTTGCTCCTCCACAAGCTCTGGACGGGGTACTCTCTGCTACCCAAGACGGCGAAGGCGATTCTCATACGGCTCCACTTCGAGCCGTAGAGAACTCTGCTGTCCCCAAGTCCAGCAGAGGAAAGCACTACGATGCCGGACTTGCAGGGACAAAGAGCGACTCTATACACCCCGAGAAGAAGCCGAGCACTCTTGTGACCAAATCTGCCAACCACATGCAGGAGGCTCATGCGGGTGGATCTACCTGCCGCATGAAGAAAATCCATACGGCCAGATCATCCAGCCGCATAAAGAAGACTCATGCGGCTGAGACTCCCAGCCGCATGAAGAAAGCCTTATGCGGCTACGTCTGCCAGCTGCATGAAGATTGTTGAGGACGGCGACATGACTCCTACCCCGCACAGTTCTGTCTTCGACCGCCTGTCTTATGGTCCTGATCTCTTGTGCTCCCAAGAAGATATGTCTGACTCTCTCCAGCATCACCTAGACTCTTCCTACTATGTGCCTTTACGCACTAGAGCAAAGAAGTCTAGGACAGCGCGAGCTTGGCACGCTCGGTCCGCTGGTCCTGCTCTGATCATCTGAGAGTCCCGTATACCGTTGTGCGGGCCTTAGATGGAAACTTGTACAGAACCACTCAAGTCCAGCCCCCGGTGGCAAACGGACAGAGAGGTTCACAAAAGTCTCCCAAAATCTAGGGAGCAAACATGGTCGATCCAGACCCATCTGACTTGCGTGAGGCCATCCTCTACAAATGTACGGAAAGAGAAGATGCATCGGGGTGCAAAAAGTCCTCCCACGGACATCACTGCACCCAAGTCATCGTCAACTGCTGCTGCAATAATGCGACGGTGCGAGAAGACCGGCAGTCCGTCTTTCAAAGACTGCAACAGCCATCTTCAGAAGACGAGGTACTTCCCGTCGTCTCCTGCAACTCTGCTCGAAAAGCCCCCGCTGATGGAAGGGGGAAGAAGACAAATGTTCCCAGCCCGAAGATTTTAACCACTGTGACTAAAAGACTGTCGTCTAAGCGGGTGCCCACCACCGGAGTTTTCCAAGGTACTCGTTCTAAGACGAAATCTGCTACAGTGAAAGATTCGTCGGCCGCAACGTAGGAAGTTGCTGGGACTGGGGGTAGCACCCCTCCGAGCCTCCATAACAGTCCGATGTTCCAACAAGACGAGTTAGGGGAGGCAACCCTTCTATCAGATTCAGCAAACCCTGACGTCCCCGAGAACGTCCACAATTCCCAAGCCGAGATGAACTCGGAGACTGGGGGTACTGTTCCTTCCGAGTCTGAACCAGAAGAGAACATACCCACATACCCCGATGACTTCTCACTATAGGGGTACGATTCGGAGGGTGCTTTCTCCACCGCTCCGTCTATCTCTCCTCATGTGAAGACGGTATTCATGACAGACAGCAGCCAAGAAGGTTCCAGTGATCGCCAATGCATCGACAGTCTCGAAGCCATATTGCTTGCTTTGGTCAAGTCCGTAGATGAGATTAAAGCGGCCCTTCCAACTCTGCAAGGAGGGACGCCTGGCCAAACAAGCACGGGTCCCGCGGTCAATGCAGACTCGAATTCGGCGGCACCAAACCCGGGCAACGATCCTCCTGAAACAACGGCCCCCACCGCCGTGGACGAGGCCCACGAAGCGAGAAGAGAGGTCCAGGAGCTCCGAGCCATGTTTCACGCTCGAGAAAACTCTTAAGACCTCAGAATACGGCAACCGTACCCTGCTGCCTGGAGGGACGTTCCATTCCCACCAAGATATAAGCCATTCAATATCAATCCTTATGATGGCAAGACCTCAGCAAGTCGGTACATCACCTACTTCGAGGTCACCACTGACCATCTGCCCCATGACGATGCCATTCTCACACGATTATTCATCGGGGCATTGGAAGGGGTCGCCTTCGACTGGTACCGCAACCTGCCAAACAACTGCATCCACTCCTTCACCGGCTTCAAGCGCATATTCTTGGAGAGATTCTACGAAGTAGGGTAGGACATCACAATGTCCACCCTCATGGACGTCGTCCAAAGGGAGAAAGAGCTGACAAGAAACTATATCGAGCGGTTTCGCCAAACCGCAATGAAGCTGCCATCTGGGAATCCGAATTCCTCCTTGATTGAAATTTGCCAGAAGAGATTACTCCCAACAATCAGTCTCTGGATGGGTGAAAGTCAATTCAAGGACTGGAAGACGTTCATCATCAGCGCCACAAGCGCCGAAGAACGGTTGAAGAAGGCCCGCCAATTGGGACTGCATATCTCGGACGGAGAGAACAAGGGCAAGTGTCCCAACAATGACAATGAGGGTAGCCCCTCCAACAATCGGGACAGCAGGGATAAGCAGGCTATGGTGGCCGATACAGCACAGAAACCTGAGCCAAAGCCGGCAGACAAACAATGGCCGTAAATCACTCACTCCTTCGAAGACGGTCACGTCAAGCCCATCTTGGACATGCTCATACAAGGAGACATAATTCAGCTTCCTCCACCAAGACGGAAACTGCGACAGGCAGATATGGAGAACCCAAAGTACTACCACTACCATCGCTACGTCCACCATGCCACACACGACTGCTACCAACTAAAATGGTACATCCAAAATCTCATCGATTCGAACGCACTGGCCATCGATTTCGAAGAGGTAACGGCGGCAGCCAATATGGTGTCAGTACAATTCGGCAGCTTCCCTCCGACGAAAACTGAAGACGGCGTGGTCCCCATCCCTCTGGCGACAATGGAGATTGCTAATCTTCCACCTCCCCGAGATCAGGCTGCTGGTCTAGTGCCCCTCACCACATCACGAGGGGAGGTCATGTAGATCCATCCAGACTTGGTATCGGAAGTGACTCGGCCCATATCGTCTTCCACCTGTAAGAAGAAAAGTCAAAAAATCAGGACCTGCCGCATAATCTCGGCAGACATCGAAGAAGCTACAGCCGTCGTCGCGCGATCTGGGGCACAATCCCAACCTGTGACTGACAACCCGGTTGAAGATCATCAGCCCGCTACAACTGATGCTCCGGGACCGGCTCAGCCTCCGACGACCGACAAGCCTAGGCCGAAGGAGACTCGCTTTGACAAATCCCTCCGAAAAGAGGTACCGCAGGGGCTGGAGAAGCCCTACAACTTCGACATCTTGGCACAATTAGCCAACACGCCAGCCAAGTTGTCATTATACGAGCTTCTGAGACTCTCAAAGGATGTTCGTGCGGCTTTGAGCGATGCACTCCAAAATGCCGACGCATAACTGGCTCAGGTCAACCTCACGAGAGAGAACCCGCCTGCAGATCTCCAAGACAGCGCTTGCACGGGAGCGATGCCCAACATTGTCTTCACTCCGCAGGACATACTCATTAAAACCAACCTGCATGATCGCCCGCTATACTACACTGGATACATCGGTGACGTAAAGGTGGATCAGATGCACATCGATCCTGGCTCTTCCATAAGCATTATCCCGAAGGGCCTGCTACACCATCTCCGCATCCCAATGCATCGCCTGACACCTAAAAGCACCGCCATCAACGGTTTTAATTCGGACAGGAGCTACCCAATTGGGAAGATTCGTCTGAAGTGTCAAATTGGCGATTTCCAATCCGAAGTCACCTGCTATGTCATAGATGCAGACACTTCTTACAACATCCTCTTGGGACGCCCGTGGATACACGATTATATGATCGTGCCTTCCATGCTGCACCAGTGCTTCAAATATGTCGACAAACACGGCTTCGTGAGGACGGAATTTGCTGATATCGATCCCTTCAAAGGGGTCGAATCCTACTACTCAGACTCCTGTCTGTACGAAAAGTCGAAGAGGTACCTTGATGAAGGAGATGTGCAAGCTCGTACCGAGACAGCCACAGGATCAGAAGAACCTATGAAGATCCACCTCCAAGCTCGCAAACCTGGCAAGTCTGTACCCCTTACAGCCACTCTGCGTAAGGACGCAATCAGCCTCTCTGCACAAGAAGAGCACATGATAATCTGGCTGCCAAGGTCTGGCCAAGTGCCTAGATCCATAACGGAGCCACTGACAATCAGGCTGCCGAGAGCCGGCCAGCCGCAAACGGAGAAGCTCAATCCCTCCGATAAGCCAATGACGATACGTCTTTCCAAGAAGGGTCGTCACCCCGATGCAAGGCCTAGAACTTCTAGCGAGCCAACCACTCCTCGTCCAACATCGAGTACCAAGCTGGGGTCGCCAGTTTGCCAACAACTCCACGCTCTGCTCCACCAGCTGAACCGCTGACGATCAAGCTGCCCAGGTCGTCCTCTCAATCTTCGTTTATACAGGGGTAGCCAAAGAGGAACCGGAGCTAGCCAAGTATGTGGCTGCCTACACTGATGTTCCCTCCGCAGATGATGTAATCCCCCTAGAAAAGATACTTTACTTCATCAATAAAGGGCTATCTTTGAACTACCTCGAGCTTAATAAGCTCTGTACGATGTATGCTATGGAACATGTTATAGGCAATCACCTCCACACACAGGTGACAAATGTGCACACCGTAATCCAGCTTACTCCAGTGGAAGACGCTTATCGCATAATCGAGGGAGGGGACCATCCAATCATCTTCGGCCGGAAGGATGACCCGCATCCCTTCACCGTAGAAGAAGTCGACCTTGGATCAGATGCCGGGAGACTGCCTCTATATCTCTATAGCCCCAATCTAAATATCTCATACAAAAACAGGGGTATGATCTGGAGACCACGCCAGGCTTGAACTACGGCACTGGGCGACGATTACCTTTGAAGCCACCGGTCCCGGCAGGTAAACCACGGGACTACTATAGCAAGACTCGATGTAGATTAGGGTATGTTATACCCACAACGACCCCCGAAAGTTCAGATGAAGAATGTGACTGGCATTCACATTCGACCGGGTCACCAACTTCTGACTCAGATACCAGCATCGGAGATGTGTTCAAACAAGTCTTATCAGTCAACATGGCATTCGCCGACGCTTATGAAGAAGATGAAGACATCCCCAAAATCTTCGAGCTAGAGCCGTAGGCCCAACAGCTGGATGCACAATAGAAAAAGCGGTTCGAACAGAGAGAACCTCATACTGAGGATGAGGTCATATAAGTAGATCTCGATAGTGAATCTTCTCCAAGACCGATCTTCGTCAGTAAAAGCCTAACATACAAAGAACGAGAATCGCTATTGGAACTTGTCAAAGAATATATTGATGTGTTCGTCTGGAGCTATGAAGACATGCCGGGGTTAAATCCCGACATTGCTCTTCATAAGCTCAACATTCGTCCAGATGCAAAGCCAGTCAAACAATAACAGCGACGCTTCCGCCCGGGCATCATGGATGCGATCGAGGCCGAAGTCAACAAACTGATAGCCAGCGACTTTATTCGTGAGGAACAACATCCGGATTGGGTCGCCAACATAGTACCAGTCCTCAAGAAGAATGAAAAGATTCGAATCTGCATCGACTTCCGCAATCTAAATGAGGTATGCCCCAAAGATGAATTTCCCCTCCCTATCACGGACATCATGATTGACAATACCTGCGGCTTTGAACGTATGTCATTCATGGATGGCTTCTCGGGGTACAACCAAATCAAGATGTCTCCTGACGACGAAAAGCATACATCATTCCGAACACCGATTGGCACATACTGCTACACAGTCATACCTTTCGGTTTAAAGAATGCTGGCACCACATATCAAAGAGCCATGAGCATCATCTTCAGAGATCACTTACGCAAGACGGTAGAGTGCTATGTTGATGACTTTGTCGTCAAGAGTCGCCGCAAGGGAGACCATCTGCAGGACCTGAGAACGGTATTCAACCTGATGCGAGCACACAATTTGAAAATGAACCCCACAAAATCCTTCTTGGGCATATCCAGCAGGAAGTTCTTGGGCTTCATCATCACCGCCCAGGGTATCCATGTAGACCCTGAGAAGACAAAGGCAATCATGGAGATGGGTCCTCCGAGAAATCTCCGCGAACTCAGAGGCCTTCAAGGGAGGCTAGCTTACATCAGGAGGTTCATTTCTAACCTCTCCG
Organism: Iris pallida; assembly: GCA_029216955.1. Taxonomy (NCBI): domain Eukaryota; kingdom Viridiplantae; phylum Streptophyta; class Magnoliopsida; order Asparagales; family Iridaceae; genus Iris; species Iris pallida. Next base: position 26,738 of record JANAVB010014096.1, read on the forward strand.
GGCGATGTCGACCATTCACCCACCTCATGAAGAAAGGCGTCTCATTCGTGTGGGACGAAGAATATCAGTGGGCCTTCGACAGCATCAAAGAATATTTGTCGAACCCTCCAGTTCTGGTGGCCCCGGTTGCTGGAAAACCATTTCTGCTCTACGTACGAGCAATGGAGCATTTCCTCAGAGCTCTGTTGGCATAAAACAACGATGCAGGCCATGAGCAAGCCATATATTACCTCAGTCGAATGATGATTGGGCCAGAGCACCAATACACCGCTGTGGAGAAGGAATGCCTTGCTCTGGTGTTCGCTATTCAGAAGACGTGGCACTATGTCACCGAAAAAACAATACATGTTATCTCGCGAGTCAACCCTCTCAGGGTCCTCATGACTAAACCAGGGGCACTCAGCTCTCGCCTCGCTACATGGAAAATATTGCTGTCCCCTTATCATATGATCTTCGTCCCGCAAAAGGCTGTCAAAGGTCAAGCCCTGGCAGACTTTTTGGCAGCCCACCTGGGCTCAGAGTCATCCAGGATATATGAAAAAATCCCAGATGAGGTCGTCGACTCACATACAACCTCTCACGACGATATATGGCGAATGTTCTTCGACTGTGCTTCAAGAATTGGACCCAAGGACAACATCATCGTCGGAGTTGGGGTGGTGCTAGTCTCCCCTTCCAGATTGGTGATTAACCGTGCTTACTCTCTCACAGAACCCTGCTCTAACAATGTGGTCGAGTACAATGCTCTGGTCATTGGCCTCCAACTTGCAAGAGAGTTGGGGGTAGAATACCTTGAAGCATACGACGATTCTCATTTAATCGTCAATCAGATCCGGGGATCATACGAAGTCTGCCACGAAGACATGATCCCCTATCACCAAATAGCGATCGACATCATCTCATCGTTCGAGGGGTTTTTCATCAAGCATGTTCCCAGACTCCGAAATATCGAAGCCGATGCCTTAGCAGGCTTGGCCGCTTCACTAACAGTGCCAAATCATACTCATCAATCGGTAGATGTGATAGGCCACGAACTGGTCTGCCCCAAGAACAATGTTCAATTCGTGGCGAGTTATTCCGCTCAGGCGATTGATGATGCCCCCGATTGGAGACAACCATTCATCGACTTCGTCGTCTACGACATCCTGCCCGAGAACCCAAAGGAAGCCACTTCCATCAGAAGGCGCTCTCTCAGATTCTTCTACGATACAGAGACGAAAATCCTGTATCGCCGATCCTATGATGGATTATTGCTTCGGTGTCTGTCAAACACGGAAGCCAAAGAAGCCGTACGAGAAGCTCATGACGGTATCTGCGGGGCCCATCCGCCTGGCCCTAAATTGCAAGACTGTCTTCGCCGAATGGGCTACTACTGGCCCACGATGGTAGCAGATGTGATAGACTATGCTAGAAAGTACAAAGCCTACCAAGTCCACGCGAACTTCATCTACCAACCATCCGAATTTCTACATCCGACAGTGGCGTCCTGGCCATTCGAAGCATGGAAATGGATATCATTGGTCCGATTACTCCACCTTCCTTCCGAGGACATCGCTTCATACTCGCAATCACATATTACTTCTCCAAATGGGCGGAAGCTATCCCGCTTGTAGAAGTAAGACTTCAAACGTGATCAGCTTTCTCAAGCATCACGTTATCTATCGCTTTGGACTGCCCCGAAGGATCATCCACGATAATGGTCCGCAGTTTGCAAGCCACGCCTTCTATCGATTATGCAACAAGCATCGCATCCAGAATATTGCTTCGACACCGTACAACCTGGCAGCAAACGGGTTGGCAGAGGCATTCAACAAAACCATCATCAAGTTACTCAAGAAGTTCGTATCGTCCAACAAATGCGACTGGAACAAGAAGCTTGGTGAATATTTTTGGGCGTACCATACTATAGTCCGAACAGCTACCGGGAATACACCATTCTCCCTGGTGTACGAGAGTGAAGCAGTTCTTCCATTGGAGACTCAAATACCCTCACTCCGCGTCGCCCTCACTTATCAATTGACGACGGATGATAACTACCGATGCCGACTACAAGAGTTGGAGGCCTTAGATGAAAAGTGCCTCCTGGCTCAGCAAAGAATCGAGCTATACCAAGCACGCATCTCCGGAGCCTTCAACAAGAAGGTTAAAATCAGAACATTTCAGGTGGGCGATCTCGTTCTAGCGGTCCGAAGACCGATGGTCATGACTCACAAGACCGTCGGTAAGTTCCAGCCAAAATGGGAAGGCCCATTTATCATCGAGGCTGTATTCTCCAACGGTGCTTACCGTCTCGCAAAACAGAATGGGGATTTGCTCATGTTGCCCGTCAACGGCAAGTTCCTGAAGAAATATTATGTCTAAACGACATTTTCTAGATCATTGAGTCATGTGCCCGCTGGTACCGCTGAACTCACCCTCACAAAATCCCAGATTATCGAGTCATGTACCCGCTGGTACCGCTGAACTCACACTCACCATTCTCCAGATTTTTGAGTTATGTACCCTCTCGTGCCGTTGAACTCACATCCACAACATCCCAGATTATCAAGTCATGTACCCGCTGGTGCCACTGAACTCACACTTTCACAATATCGAGTTATGTACCCGCTGGTGCCTCTGAACTCACATCCCGGTCACTCTTTCAGATAGTAAGTCATGTATGATCATACCTCTGAACTTTCTTCCTGGAAGAGATCCTCCCTCATGATCTATACCCGCACTCCCAGTACACAAAAAGAGTAATCGATCCACAAATTGCCAAAACGGTCATGTCCTTATTACCTCTGAGTCGTTTCACTCCCACCAAAAATAAATCACCCCCTACATAGAACTTCTACGTCCTCATTACCTCAGAGTCGTTCTATGTACCCCCTTTTCATTGAGCCCACTCCTGCCATGTCTTCATTACCTCTGAGTGGGAAGGCTCCGTAGAAGAAACCTTCATACTTGCCATGTCCTCATTACCTCTGAGCAAGTATGTCGATTCCCTTTCAACCTATTATCTGTACCCACAACCGGAGTACAATAAGGATAATAGGTCCACAAATGTCCTTTGCTGACCACAAATATCCTCCGTGAATTTACTCCTGCCATGTCCTCATTACCTCTGAGTAGGAACATTCCACGATAAAACCCTCATACTTGCCATGTCCTCTGAGTAAGTATGTTGGTTCCCCTTCATCCTATTATCCGTATCCTAAGCCGAGGTACGCCAAGGATAATAGGCCCACAAATGTCCTCTGCTGACCACAAATGTCCTCAGTTGACCACAAATGTCCTCTGTTGACAGCAAATTTCTCATCATGCCCCGGGAGCCCAGCTGCTCTATGGCATTCTTTCGCCCGATACCAAGAACCTCCATATCCGCCTTACCGCGGAGTTGTTTTAGGCATCCCTATCAAACTTATTATCCGTACCTAAAACCAAGGTATGCTAAGGATAATAGGACCACAAATGTCCCATGTTGACCATAAATGCCGTACTAAGTCCTCTAGTACATCCACATCTTTCCTCATCATCACATGCTTTCGGAGCCCAGCTGTTCTATAGCATTCTTTCACCCAATGCATAAAACTTCCACATTGATAGCACCTCTGAGTTGTTCTATGTATCCTCATTCGAGTTCACTCCTACCACGTCCTCATTACCTCTGAGTAGGAAGACTCTACTTTAGACCCATATTTACCACGTCCTCATCCCCTCTGGGTAAATATGATGGTTCCCTCTCTCAACTTATTATTCGTACCTAAAACTGAGGTACGCCAAGGATGATAAGTCCACATAAAATCTCTAGCGGAACTACCCAAACCTATCACGTCCATGATACCTCTGATTGGATTGCCACACCCAAACAACTCTACTTTCCATGCTTCTTATTCAAAGTGTTCCAAATTTGCAATTTGGAAACTTTGAAGGGGGTCATGTAGAAGCATGAAAAATATTGCTTTTAGTCCCACATCGGAAAAGAGAAGAAGAAAGGGCTCACACCATTCTATAAATAGAGCCCCCTTTCCTCCTCTGAAAAGGGCACCAACTTCTCTTCCCTCCTTCCAACTTGGACTCTTCCTACTACGCACCTTCGGGTGCTAAGTCGAAGAAGCTTAGGACAGCACGGGCTCGTCGAGCTCAGTCAGCTGTCCCAACCTTTGACCCTCAGAGCGCCCCGTTAACTGTTAAAGCGGGCCTCTGATGGAAAGTTGTAAACATGATACCTACGCACTCGTGTGTTCGGGATACCCGGGCCCACAAAACGAGTACAAAGGTTGACCGAGATGTACTTGACTTGCGAGATGGGATCCTTCATAAGCGCAAGGAAAGAAGTGGATTCTCTATGCCACTCGAATTCAACATGAAGCTTCATGCGGCTCAAAAATCCAGAAAGCTCCATACGGCCCAAAAGCAGCAGGGGGGCCTTAGGCGACCAAAAATCAACATGGAAGCCCATACGGCTCAGCCAGAAGGAGCCTCATGCGGCTCGGAAACTCATACGGACCGAAAGTCTTCTAGAGCGTCATGCGGCTCGGATAAGCTTTATACGGTTTCGACTCCGATCATGACGACTCTTCATGCGGCTCGAGTATGAAGACTCTCATGCGGCTCGAGTATGGAGACACTCATGCGGCTCGGTCGTGACGACTCTTCATGCGGCTCGGTCATGACGACGCTCATGCGGCTCGAGTATGAAGACTCTCATGCGGCTCGGTCATGACGACTCCTATGTGGTTCGGGTATGGAGACTTTCATGCGGCTCGGTCATGACGACGCTCATGCGGCTCGAATATGAAGACTCTCATGCGGCTCGATCATGACGACTCCCATGCGGTTCGGGTATGGAGACTCTCATGCGGTTCGGACACGACGACTCTCATGCGGTTTGAGTGTGATAACTTTCATACGGCTCATGAGTACAACAGTTGGGACACGTGGCTGGACACGTGTCAAAAGCCGATCATATCTCAATAATTCAGATCTACTGCAATCAAAGTAATCTCTAGATTGGGTCGAATCCCAATAATCATAACAAATAGTGGGGACACGTGGTAGAGAATGATTCAGATTTATTCATTAAGATTTGCAAACGTCAACCAATCATCATCATGGAGATTTATTCCAATCAGCATTAATTACTGACAGGATTTGGTGCAATCTATACTAAATGGCCCAGATTCATCACACTCAAGATTAATGGCCCAGATTGATCAATCAACAGGCCGCCGCCACTCTAAGGGGCAATTATTGCAAACCCTAATGATTGCATTCCCTTCTTATAAATAGCAAGGTGCCATTCCCTTGTAAAAGGACCACTTTTCGAGATCAGAGAGAGCACCACATACTTAGAGAGAGAGCAAAGAGAGCATTTCTTCAACGCCAAGCAATCTTCTGGAGACAAGGCTACATACCGATCGTCCAAGGAGTAAGGTAGAGCTGTCGTAGCTTTCCCGAGCCTCTATCGTCACCCTCCAAAATCTAAAATAAACAATTGTACTTAGACTGCTGTACCTAGGCTTTCGTCCCTAGGCTTTCTTTGTACAAGCGAGTTTGTAACGTGAAGTAAAAGTCCAGTCCTCCGATAATTGTTCTGCTCTTTTATATTTCATGGCAAACAGTAACGTCACAGTCCTAAAATACATAGGACTAGGAGATCATATACATGATAGCTACGTATCGAGAGGACTCAGCCCAGTTCGAGTACGTATAGGTTGTCTTGTTGTTCTAAATCAACTATATCTCAATCCATTAAATAGTGATAAAAATAACGAATCAAATACACTAAGGTTGATCAGACCGTAATACACTGATTCTAGAATAGATAAATGCATTAGAGTGGATCCCCAATAATACATTTACCATAAACAAGCTAGAAAAGAATGAATCTCGTAAAAGACTAGGATATAATAATAGCATAAGTCAAGTAAAGGACGAAATAAAAATAAGGAAAAGAATAATTATAACAACAACTATATACCTGAAGTCATGGCAAAGCAACCATCATCCATCAATGCACTAAACCTTGATAACTTTATCTAATATCTGGAGAGATCACCAGGTCTTCATGGGACTAGCAAGATGCATAAAACATGCCTACTATGACATTATATAACTTGCAAAAAAATAGGAGAAACAACTTCTAGAAAAAGAATGAAGATCATATGGAAGACTATAGATCATGACATGTCATATGAAAAGTAATACTGAGTATGGCTATAAATGAATCGAATGACCGTACCCTGTGCGATACTCCCTGTCCTATAGCTAGTAGTCCTGCGTGGTACTCCCTAACTATAGTGAGCCTCTATCGTAGCCCTACGTGGATCTCCCGAGTCGAGAGTGGTCAAGTAGTCAATCCTAGCATCGGTAGAAGAGTCAAGTCAAGGTAACATAGAACACGTGATCGAGTCAAAGTATCGTGGCATAAGTGATCAAGTCAAGTCACTCAATTAAACAACACTATCGAAGTCATGTGTGAGAATATAACTAATGATGAAAGTAAATGATAACAGGTAAGAGACATGGAAATAAATCATGGCAAGACTGCAAATATAGAATAGAAAATGAGACATGAACAAGAAAGATAATAAGAACATGCATGTAAATAAATTGTACAAAATTGGTAAGATATAGTTGCTTAGTGGCAGCGCGTAGAACCAACACTATCCAATCACTTAGTGAGCCACAAAAGTAAAACTCCTGCAAATGACTCCGAATGTTGAAACAGACATCACCAACATGTTTTTTATAAAAAAAATATCGAAATTTGACTACCCATAAGTCCAATTATGAACACAGGGGCAAAACAATAATTTTGGATCAAAATAGTATCCATCGTTAGATCCGTTTTACATCGAAAAATGTGCCAGAGCCTATGGTATCTAAAGTCGACAAATTATATACCTACGACTCTAGTTTTTCGATACGAACTCAATGGTATGTCCAGATTTGGATTTCGATGACCCATGCACAAAATCGTCTATTGAGTCGAATCATGGGCCCGTCTAATAGTGTTCCGATCAACCTTCTCAGAATCGACCAAACTTGGCTCACAAGACCAAAAAAAATGATACGAGTCCAGTGGTGCAAGTTTTGCCGCGATATGACAAACGTGCACAAAGTAATCAGAGTTTTTACAAAGGGGCCAATACGGTGTACCTCGACCGATACGTCTCGGATTCCTCGCGCACACGCAACCAATTCGAGTTTCGTCAAAGCCCACACGTGTGCAACATACGTCCGCACCTTTCGATGCAAGTGGTTCGCTACCAAGTCATCCATTTTTTTGGGAAGGACCCCGTATAAAAAATTCCAAGTTTTGGAAATAATTTTTCCTATTTTTTTCCTGATTTCGAAAATGAATTTCTCGATGTACAATAAATGAAAATAAAAACTACCAAATCCGTTTTAAAGGTGTATAAGTTGTCTTCAAACCTATTCAGGTACTTTTTTAAAATTGTTGACGGATCGACGATTAGTCGCCTACCAAAACAGGTTCATGGACTCAAAATTTTGTTCTGTTCGAGACAGTTTTTTTTGTCAACTTTGGGCCATTTTGACCCGACGATTCGATTTAATTTGAAACTATCCAATGGGGTTGAAGAGGTATAGGTTAGGTTCATATCCAAGAAAACGGCTCGAAGAATGGTCGAGCAAGCGCGGAGAAATCTTGCTGCGAAGTTGGGCTTGCGAGTGCTGCTGCTGCATTGCTGATGTCCAGGCATGCGCGTCCGGCCGACTCCAACGGTGTCTAGGCATCATGGGCAACGTGCGACGGTGTGAAGGGTCGGGGTGGTCAGGGTTGCAGAGATTAGAGTTAGGTTTTAGGGTTTTTATGAGAGATCCCTTCTGTGTGTGTGTGTGTTTATATACAAAGGGGATGTTGGTTTGGGCTGTCGGGTTCCATGTGTTCGAGCGGGTACTGTTCTCGCAAGGGAACAGTACACTATTGTTTTTCTTTTCTTTTTTTTATTTCTATATAGCCTTATATATACACACACACACACACACACACACACACACACACACACACACACACACACACACACACACACACACACACACACACACACACACACACACACTTATATACTCTATGTATTTAACCTTAGAAATTGTTTTCATAATCCATAGATAAAATATTACTATTAATAGTAATACCACATATGTGATATTTTTTTATTTTTTATGGTATATATATATATATATATATATATATATATATATATATAATTTCACATCCATATCGGTCCATGTCGGCCCCTATGTGTATGAAGGTACATCGTATTGGCCCCTATGTGTATGTAGGTACACCGTATCGACCCTTATGTGCATATATATATATATATATATATATATATATATATATATATATATATATATATATATATATATATATATATATATATATAGAGAGAGAGAGAGAGAGAGAGAGAGAGAGAGATGAGTGCTCTAGAACCAACTGGCTGGTTTTGTATTATATAACCAACCTATGTTTTATACGTTGGATTGGAACTGCATGGTTGAGATTAATGACTTAAAAAGGTGGTGGGGTCTACACATTTTAATCTCAACCACTAAATTTCAATCAAATCCATAAAACATAGAGTGGTTCTATAATACAAAACCAGCCGACTGGTTTTGGAGCATTTTTGTATATATATATATATATATATATATATATATATATATATATTTATATATATATATATATATATATATATATATATATATATATATATATATATATATATATATATATATATATATATATACCAACCTTTATAATTAATAATAAAATCATATATGCAATTATTAAATAGGCGCGCGCGCACACACACACACACACACACGCACACACACACACACACACACACACACATAGTTTAAAATCCCAAAAATGCACAATAATGACTAAGAAAATTATTTGTCATATTTTCAAGGTAAATATAGACTTAAATAGCAAATACTGCATATATTATATTTAATATTCAATTTATAGAAATTACTCACTAGATTATAAAGATGAACTACCAATATATATACACATTTATATATCAACATGGACGTCCTAGGTCGCACTGTTGGCACACTGATTTTGATATATTGACTAAATTAACTTCTGTACTGTTTTAGCTTTATCATTCTACAGGAACAAACAAGTCAGTCAAAGATAGAAGGAAAGATGACTCCAACCTCTATAAGAAGAAACAAGTATTTCGGAGCAAGAAGAAAAGACGATTCCAACACTTACAAGAGCAAAACCTTATTGTACTCAAGAAGACATATGTGTAACACCCACTTTTCTAAAATAAGGGTAATTTTAAACTTTTGTAAAAGTTTATTATTTAATAATAGGATTTATGATTTATGGAAATTTTTAATTAATTTAATACTATTTAAAATTGGTGAATTATAATTTTGATGTGTTAGCTAGTGAACCTTAGAACTGTTGAGCCTAGAGACTAACCATGACCATGGGGACCTAACCATGTGATTAGAATGACTATTTACAACTTTTAGGCTAAGGGTATTTTGGTCATTTTGTGACTTTTGAATTATTTAGAATTTTGATTAATTGGTAAATTTTAGATTATTTTAATAATATTTAAATTGATGTATTATGATTTTGGTCATTTTTTATATTTTAATATTTTGGGAAAATTTTATATTTTTAATATTGTTTTTATTGGTTTTGTTTAGTCGGGTTTGAGTTTCGTCTCGTTCCGACTTGTATTGTGACCCGGGTAGCTTAAACTCTAGATGTGACCCAATATTAAGTTAAGCATGGCTCACAAGACCCAACATTTAAGTTAGTTAATTAAACTAATTTTTATCATGTTAGAATGGTTAAGTTAGAGACTCAAAACTAGATCATTTTGACCCCAAACTTGAACCTAGTCTAGACTTAACCATATGAGACTAGAGAGGGGCAATTAGGACATTTCCCATTAGCCCTAATGGACACTTTATGGCAGCCACCTTTAGGAGAGAATGATTCATTTCATTCATTACAATCTTGCCTCTTTTATTTTTCTTTTGTTCTTCCCCAATTTTAGAGAGCCTTCCCATTGATTTGATCTCCAAATCAAATCATTCCTCACCAAACCTTCCCTCAATCATTCCCATTCTCCAAGGGAAGGGTGCTACCAAGGATTGGAAGAGAAGTGCAAGGAGGAGTGTCCACTTTGAGAGATCTTCGTATCGAAGCCGTGTCCTAAAGAATTTTATTGGGATTCCACTCCCAATAGGTAAAACCCATCCTCTAAATCGATTTTCTTTGCATATAAATTAGTTTTGAATCCATAGGATCCATCCTCATACATGTGTCCCATTTAGATTCAAATTTGAGGCCATTTGGAGCTCTCTTGAGGATTTTAGATATGTGTCTTGTGTCCTACTTGATAGATCCCAAATTAGGACACCCCATGTGTATATATGTATGATAATAGTTTAAATAGATATTTAAATTCAGTTTTATAATGGTTAGAGAGTGGATTGATCTTAGTTAGGATGGTTAGAATGAGTTTCATTTGGATACCTATGTTTGTATCCAAGTATCTTGGCCTATATGTGTTCTTTTGTCAAATTCGTCATAATATTCATCCACATTTTTATTAACCAAAGCAACTTAGAAATGTCATAACTTTTAGCTTAGAACTCTGATTTATCTTCCATTTTTTTTAAAAGAACCGTATCGAAGTTAGGTTTCCAAATATATATTTTAATAAGCCAAATTCTTTCTGTAACTTTTTGTAGAATTATTTGAGTGTCAGCTATACGAAAGACGAACGTGTTTCGGTATTTTTGCGATTTCGGGAGCTTCCGCACACGAAAATGCGATCCGTTTAAAGTTTCGGAAAGCTAACACAAAGGGCTACGACATAATTTAATCTTAGAATTTAGTGAATGCCCAATTGGTACAGTATTGGTTTTAAGTAGAAGAGTGACTATACGATATATGTATTTTGTGTAACCTATGAGCCTATGTAGTATGGGTATTAAATGAATATAGAGTATGTAATACATGATATGTTAGATGAATGAAATGATATATATATATATATGATATATATCCTCTTTACATTAATGTATATATATGGTTGAATGCAAGCATGTAGGAATGCAATTAATATAATGTATGTAAGCAATGCATAAATGCATGAATAAAAGAATGATATACAATGTATGCATGAAAGTATATAGTGAATGCTAGATATGAATGCAAGGTATACATGTAATGATATATATGAATGCATAATATATAAATAATATAATGTAATATATAATGATAGTATGTATGGTAATGTAGAATATATGATGCAAGCATGTATATGTCCACTGTTTTCCCTTTTCTTTACATTTTCCTTCCCTTCCCTTTCCATTTCAGTTTTTCTCTTTCTTTTTCCTTCTATTTTTACATGTTATATACAATAATTATAATGTATAGATGCATATAAGTATGTAATATGCATGAATGAATGTCATATATGAATGAATCAATCAATCAAAGGTATAAGTAAAATATAATGCATTGTAATGAATGTTAACATATATAATGTATAAAAGTTTATATGTAAATGTGCATGAATGTATATATCTATGTAACTATGTAAATATGCATGATATAACATATGCCTATATATAAATATATATGTAATGTGGATATGCATGTATGTATGAAGGTATGTATTTATATATATTATCTATTTTATATTATGCATTATTGTGGTTCACATTGTCTTGTGATTGTGTGAGTACTAGCCTAGGCTTGGTTAGGTCTAGTGAGACTTGTTAGACTTGTTTGGGCTAGGACTTGACCTAGTTGACCTAATTTGACTAGTGTGGTTGACTAGAGTTGACCAAGTGTTGACTTTAGTCTAGTTTGACCTAGACATCATGAAGATGCATTGTACATTTTATTTATCATCTCTCGTATACATCTTGACCTATGTTGCTCTAAATAGGACTCTGTGGCTTCAGTTTGGACCTTTATACCTATCAGCTGTTCAGGTTATCAGGCGAGTACATTCTCTGATCATTTCAAATCCTGCTTAGAATTATATTCCCGCTTTAGATTACTTTACTTGATGCTGTCACGACATTATCACGGATTAGTACTATATGGATCTCTTCATACGATGTTATCCCCCTCGGAAGCATCGGGTATATTGTGTCATGTGCGTTTCACTTTCATCATGTACTCCTGTGCTTTCACCATATATGTACACTCCTGTGAATCATGTACTCTTATGTTCACGGAGCCTTCTGTATACTATCATATGCACCCTTTCATAGGCCCCCATGTGATATCATGTACAATAACATAACCTGCTTAGATCCTTGTGTATTGATTGGGGAAAATGGGAGAGTGCTAGTAGTCATGTGAACAATTCCATAGTAGTGTAGATCATGTGAAACTCTTTAGTGTAGATCATGTACAAATCTATTCTGTTCACATGTGCTATCCTGTACTCTACATCACTAGCCACTATTAGTTCTCTATTTATAGTAGATATTTCTATTACAGTTCTCTCTCTGTTTACATACTGTATTTCTTTCAGATCTTGTATCTTACTCTACTGTATGTTTATATTTTCTAACCTGCTATGAACTGTTGAGATGTATTGTGCTCGCTCCTGTCCTGACTGGACCTGTTGATAAATTTTACAGATAGCCTGGAGGTTGCCTGCTAGCCTAGAGAAGACACAGTAGAGGTTGTATAGATAGCTAGGGTTTTGCTTATAGCTTATTTTCAGTTGTCTTGAGTTATATTTATGGATTACTGTATTTGAGCTTTGAGATGTATTTCTGGGTTTGTGTATCTTAGACACTTAGATTTCTATCTGCTGTATCTCTTTTGGATTTCATGTTTTATCTATCTTCCATTATGCTCTACTTTAGATGTGATTGAGTTCACATTCTGCTATGTCACCCCCATTCGGGGAGTATAAACTGTTTAGCATTATATTGTTAGATGTTGTGACCTAGGACAGCGTTCTACCGTCGACACTGCGGCGTAGGCTGGGCGCTGTTACGTACTCGTACCCTCACAGTGGGTGCGGGTCGTGACAATATGACAAGCAAAAGAATTCAAGATCAAAAACTCCTCTGTCTCTCTAAGTGTCTGTAAGTGTCTAAGAAATCATGTACACACTTTAGCATAGATGACAAACTAAAAAGCTATATAAATTCTGAATTAGTTTTTATGAAGAGACGAATAATCCGTCGGATCTCCGCGATAATCAGTCGGATAATCCGAACGTAAACATCAAGTATTTGTTGTAACTTTCGGGTCATCTGGCGGATCTCCGTGGTAATCCGTCGGATAATCCGAAAGAAAACAACAAGTATTTGTTGTAACTTTCGGATCATCCGGCGGATCTCCACGATAATCTGTCGGATAATCCGAACAGAAACAACAAGTATTTTGTTGTAACTTTCAGATCATCTGATGGATCTCTGCAGTAATCCGTCGGATAATCCGAACGCCTTGATGGTCATATTTCAAATTCAAATCCAACGGTCATCTGTCAGAGCATTTGATGCATCCAACGGATCTATTTCTAGCCGTTACTGTTTGGCCGAATAATCCAAAGGATTTTCATAGATTTCCTTCGGCTACTCCGTTCGATTGCTGAATGCTCTTTATGACTTTGAATTTGTATACATATATTTCCTCTTTCTTCATAAACACTATCCACTTGAGCTTTAAATTTCTCATCTACCAAAGAGCTCCACCATTACTCTACCAAGCTTTAAGTTGTCATCCATTAAAGTATTAGAGTATTCAAGAGTTGTAACCTAGATCTTCCAAGTGTTCAAGAAGATCGAAACCTTTTTCTTTCAAGTTTGAAGTTGACGAGCCTTCGTAGAAAAACTCGTGGGTAAGAAGTTGACGAGCATTCAGACGAAAACTCGTGTGTAAGAAGTTGAGTTCTTCGAATCCAAACTCGTGTTGTAACTATTTACTCAAATAGTGGATTAAATCCGGAGAGAGTTCTGGGACTGGAGTGCCCCTTGGAATGATACCATGATACATCAAGTATTTGATTCTCTCTTCTCTAAATTGTCTTCTAATTTGCTTATTATTGTTGGAATTATTTTATTAGCCTATTCACCCCCTCTAGGGTTCTACAATTGGTATCAGAGCCTAGTCTTTAATTTGGACTTACCTCCTTAGAGTGATCAATGGCCACTAACCCTAGTCTCAACTCATTTTATAACGAGGGACACTCCACAAATAGACCTCCTCTATTTGATAGAACCAACTATAACTACTGGAAGCTTAGGATGAGCATTTACTTAAAATCTCTATATTTTGATCTATGAGATTGTGTCGTAAATGGTATCCCTAAATCTTCCATAGTTATTAAGGAAGTAGTTTCAGAAACTCTTAGAGAGAATTTTTTTAAAAATGACAAGAAGGTATTTAGTCGGGATGCAAAGGCTATGAACGCACTCTATTGTGCTCTCGATAGCAATAAATTCAATAGAATCTCCACTTACAAAATTTCTACTGAAATATAGAAATTTTTGGAAGTCACGCACGAGGGGACATCACAAGTAAATAATTAAAGATTGTAGACTCACTCAAGAGTATGAATCCTTCAAAATAAAATAAGATGAGTCTATTACTTTTATGTTTACTCGATTCTTTGATATCATTAACCCTCTCTCTTCTCTTGGTAAGGTTTATCCCACTCATAAAAATATTCAAAAGTTTCTCAGAGGATTAACTAAAGGATGGAATCCCAAAGCTATCGCCATCCTCGAAGGGAACGACCTAACAATGATGAACCTTAAGATACTCATGGGAAAGCTGATGACCCACGAGCTAGATATAAAGGACCAAGAGGAAGCCTTCATACAAGAAAAAGAGAAAGAAAAGGCGAAGAAAAAAAGAAAATTCTCTTGCTCTCATAGCCATCAAGTTCTCCTCAAAAGATGACTCCGATGATAATGATTCAGATGACGAATAAATTACTCTCACCGCCAAACACTTCCGAAAGTTCCTCAAGTTGAATAAAGAAAATCGTTCAAAAAGGGACACTAACGAAGAACCTGCTTGCTACAACTGCAAGAAAACTGGACACATCAAGAGGTACTGTCCAATGGGAAGAAGAGAATCTGGCAAATATGAGAGGCTAAACAAAGGAATCTCATCCTCAAGAAAGTACACCAACACTAGCATCTGGTGCGAAAGTGATGCTAGTGACTCGGACAATGACAAAGAATACAGACACAATGCAAATATTTGTCTCATGGCAACATAGTCAAATCAGGTACTTGATGACTTCTCTATGAATGCTCTCTCTCACTCTGACTTAGAAAATGACATTCTTGAACTATACGATGAACACAAGGTTATAAGAAGTAAGCACAGAAAATTTCTCAAAGAGATTGACACTCTCAAGCAAGAAATAGAAAGACTTTCTAATATTATTTTTGATATAAAAATAAAGTCTCCTTCTTCTGACACTAATGAGATTGATTCTCTTCGACTAAAGCTCCAAGAATCTCTAGACATCATAAAAAAAGAATGTTGAATATCAATCCCTCAAGGAAGGATATGAAATTGCTAAGAACAAGACACTTGTTGCTAACCAAAGGGAATATGCAACCTCTATCAAATACAATAATCTTCTTGTAAAAAACAAAAAACAAGTTGATAGAGATATGGCCCACACAAATATACGACGCCATAATCAAAGATACATCAACACACATCACAATACTAGACGCAAGAGTCACACTCACATGAACACACCACATAGGCCATATCCCCAATAAACACATACACAAAGAGGACCCTCTGTAAAGAAAAACATGAACACATCACATCATGCTTTCTACTATCATTACTATAACAATCATGCTAGAACTACTCATTATGCTAGAAATCATCATACATAAAATACTCACTCATCTTATTCTAGACCTATAACATCCATCATGTGCCACTATTATGGTTTACTTGTACACACATCTCATTACTTTCAAATGAGAAAGCATGTTGACATGAGAATGCTAAAATGGGTTCCTAAAACTAATAGTCAAGGACCCAAACATTTTTGGGTACCAAAGTCTTCAGCTTTAACTTGTGTTGTAGGTGAACCCTCTATCATATGCTAGAAGAAAGTGGATCCTCGATAGCGGTTGCTCATGGCACATGACCGGTGATGCTTCACTTTTTGCAACGCTATCGATGAAGAAGGAAGGACACGTATCCTTCGGTAATAATTTAAAAGGGTACATCATTAGATATGGTAATATCGGCTTCCCTCCTTATCCCTGCAGTAAATGTTTGCCTTGTTACAAATCTTAAGCACAATCTTCTTAGCATTAGCCATCTCACGAATAATGGCTATGGTGTTAACTTTGTTAAACACAAGCGCTTCATCTATGATAGCACAAATGGTTCTACTGTGTATGAAGGTATTAGAGAAAATAACATTTATGTTCTTTATTGTAAGCCTCCTAGAATTTTAGGGTTTATTTTAAAATTTTATAAATGAATTATTTTCAATAAATATTTATTATAATTATTTTTAATCATTAAATGTTCTTTTCCGTGACTTTGATTTTTGGAGCGTCAAAGATGTCAATCTCTCAAAACTTCCTTTATGAGTTTTGTAGTAGACAAGATTATCTTCATTTTGGTATATGACGTCCCACTCAAACTTATTGCCTTGTATTCTTTTTGCATGACACAACTTTTTGATCAATTTAGACCATTTGGCCTTCTACCGTAAAACTTGACCTAACTTCCAATTTGATTTTGGGGCTCGACATTGATCCAATCTAATTGACCTAATATATGATTTTGACCTATTTTGAGCCTACTATGCACATGCTACTTGTCTACCATCCAATTGAGCTCCCTCATGCTATTATTTCATCAATGATCATAAATAACTTAAATTATAGTCATAATTGCACCAAGCCCAAACCTAAACCAATCTAACCCAAACCACCCAACCCAAGTGCATGTGACCCCCTCTTTTATTTTGCTGTAACGCCCAAGTCCAAAATACTTAGTACTAAGTACGTCGACATGCCAGCTGCATACATATGATGTATACTTCAATATATGGAACTATTGTATGTATACATAAGCTGTAAAATGCAATAAACTACGATACTAATCTCATCCAAAAATAAAGAGTAAAGACTTTATAATAAACTCATGAATTATCATTTACAAGTTGTTGGGCGGAGAAAAATCCACTACCAATGAAAAAGAAAGAAATACATGATAACGAAATTTTGACGAGCGATGCGAAGACGATCCAAGTGTAATCATCCTTGAAGAAAAAGTAGATCATGTTCTTGGCTAGAGCACCTACGAATATCATAAACACACACCTGGAGAATTCACCAGGTCCTCAGAGGGACGTAACAAGATACAATAAGCAACATGCCATTTATATACTAAATATAAAATATGCCACAAACAAAAGTGAGTGACAAGACCTCAATAAGGTAACCTAACCATACTAAAGTGAACATGCAGTTAAGAACAACCTTTCGTCGCATGAGCCCTGGCTGTAAATAGAATCTGGTATAGTTTCCACTTGGGCACCAGTGACCTAAGCGCATGACGTTCAAAAACGATAATGGCCAACCTGAGGGGGTAAGCATACCCGTATCTCCAGCGGAGCTTCCGGGTTACAAGGAAATGTGTAATAGAAGCCCATACGATAAAAAAATGTTCTTCCTACCTGATGCACCTATCTAGGTCGTATCCGCGATCATGTACCTCTATTAACTGCTAAGTCTCCTAACATGCCTCTAGTAGCAGTTAGACCTAACGCATGTGCATGGGTGATCAGCCAACACGCAAGGATCTCTACATGCTACTCATCTCACACATACTCGTGGTATAACTGTGTCGAGGTATATGCTATGTACTACAAATAGTAGTCCCTTAACTCTAAGTGCATATGCAATCAAAGGATAGTAATAAAGTAAGCTAATATCACTGAGCAGGCATAAATCAGGAACCGTAATAATGGTAAAGCTAGAAGAACTGAAAATAAATGAACAGTGATACACAATAAATAAAATGCAGACTAATTATAAACAGTAAATTATGGCAAGATATCTTGCCTAGTGTTACGTCCGATGTGGTGTGATGATCTGACATGTCCTGATTGTTCAATGGCCATGATTGATATGTAGGGGTCCGATATTCACAGAAATATGATTATGGAATTAGTCATGGTCGAAGATTGACAAAAAGTGAGAATTTGCAAAAAAAGTATTTATACTATTTTTTAGAAATTATTTATATTACTTAAAATATATATTTGATTAGTACAAATATTTTACAAAAATACTTGAATTTATTATATGTATAATAAATTGAAAACGACCTTTTATTGCTCAAAATATTGTAAATAATGAGAAATAATTTTTATGGCTAAAAACATAACTTGTTTATCAATATAAAATATCACATTTTTTTATACATGAAATAATATAACTACCAAAATAATATTTGATAACAATCCCTAATAATAATAACAATGCTATTATTAATAACTAAAAATTAATGATAATGATAATAATAATAGTAATAGTATTATTATAAAATATCTAACCTGCTTGCTTCAGGGTAAAAATATAACTAAAATAAATGAATAATTACTATAATTTAGATTTCTGAAATCATGTATATATACTTAATTTACACTTATACCTATATATATGTATCTTTCCTTTATATCATTAAAGATGTACATGTGTTAATATAATTATAATAAATAATAGTAACAAAACTTGTAAAAAAAAGTTGGGTTGTGTCTTTTTCGAGAGAGAAAACCAAACTAAAAGTAACAGGAGCATTGAAGAGTGTAAAGATTAGGAGAGTAATAATGGAGAGGAGAGGGAGTGAGAGAGGGAAAGAACGAGAGAAGAGCTCACCTGGCTCGGAAGGAGGACCATCGTCGGGGTTCTGATCGCACGATGGCCGAGGCACGGGGCGGCGGGACAGGAGGGAACAGAGGGCTGATCTCACCGGCATGCGGCTCCGGTGGCACGCGTTGGTCGCTGCCACGAATGCAGAGGGGGAAGTTGGACGACGCACTGCAGAGTCTTCACCATATCCGCTGGTCTGGGTTGCTCCCGGCGGATGCGGGCAAGGCGCGGTCTTCGAGGGCTTGGAGTTGACGCATACCAGAGTGGCGGCGGCTCTAATCAAGGGAGACAACGGGTTAAGGTTCGCCGCGGGTTGCCGGATCGGGGCACATGACGACCGGAGGTAAGTGGTGATGGTGGGTGTGCGTTTGATTTTTGGGCGACAGGGGACAGGTGGCCCGGGGGATGTGGCGATTTGGCCGGAGTAGCTGGTGGCGGTGGGTTTGGTTTGGTGGACGGTCGGCGCGCCCGATCGGCGAGAGATGAACGGAAGGCCGCGGCGGAGGGCGCAGGCGCCTGTCGGCAGAGATGGAATCATAGCTTTAGGTTTTGATGGTGTCGGGGGTGTGTCCGACATGAGACTAATATAAATGTATAATATGAAATAAGAACGGTGGACACAGACACGATACACATCTGTAGTGAAAGTTTGGCTTGTGGAATTTTATGGAAAAAAAAAGGTATGGAGCCTCTCCTTATATAGGAGGTGGAAGCTCCTATTTGGATAAGGCTTTGGATTGTTTAAACTCTCCCATAGATAATTCACATAATAATTTAAATAATTTAAATCAAAATATTAATATCTTTCTAAGATTTACACTAGCAAATTCTTATATTAAATTCAAAACCGTTTGATATTTATTTTAAAACTCAAATTTTGATTTAATCACAAGTACTACATTTATAATACTCTTTCATAAAAGTTTAAATAATAATAATTTATTAATTTCGAAAATCACAGTAATAATTTGAATATTTGAAATAAAAATAATTTCACAAATCAATTTTTACATAAATTTTATTTTTCGTATTTGCATAAAAACAATATTTGTGAAACATTATATTCGCACAATAAAAGAAAATACCACTTAACATAAATAAAAATAAATTAAAATATTTAACTGATATTATTTTGAACCTATATTATATCTATAAAACGTTTTCAAACAAATATGTACCTCGCACATATTCGCACTCGACGAAAAATTACGAAACGCAAGCTCGCACGCTACGTAAATTACGATAAATGCGAACTCATATGCAACGTAGAAATCTGAAGTACAAAATAATTACCAAATTTATTTAAAAAAATTATAGTAGAAATTTAGGGGGTTTACATCCAACCCAACTTGAATTTCGTCCTCGAAATTTAGGAGTAATTAGGGTAGGTAGGGCGAAGGGGATGGAAAGAGTTTAGTCGATAAAATCATGATTTAAATCCTTGGGCGAAGTGTTCATAGCATAAGATGGGAAAATGGATAATTTAGATAGTTCTAGTCGAATAAAATCAACATCTCGAAGATGGTCAATGCATGACAACCTATGAGAGTTTAAATCAATCAACGCTAACATTATCCTATAAACTTGCAACCTTGTCAATGGGTAATAACTTCCTTATCTCAAATCTCGATTACGAGCTCGTTAGTTTCAAGTCACTTACTTGTGGTTTTCAATTCCGTTAACTCTTTGAATCGTCATTATCCTTTTATCACTAATCTTCAAAAATTATTTCTTCTCCCAATTGATATTCCATCGAACTTAATTTTTTTTGCAAAACACACTTTCCTAAATTTGAGATTTACATACAAAATATTAGATGTCAACCCATATATACCTTCGATTTCTCCTAATAGAAGGCCTTTAATTTAAAGTTTTGGATTCAATCAATATCTAGCAAATATTTTCCTCAAACCAAATCTCGTCTTTCAAAATTTTTCCAAAATAATTTAGTCAACCTTTACTCAATTTAGTCGAAGATAATCAAGGTTACTTCGATAGGAAATTATATCCATAATTGTAGGATTTGGTAAGTCTAAACTCTTCTTCCCACATATTTTCCTTCAAACTAGTTTCCTCTTGCAAAACTTCCTTTACAAATTTCTTCACTTAATTTAGTCATGAGTAAAACCAATCTCACCTTAATATGACCTTTATATTTACAATCATCACATAGTTAAATTCTGAATTATTTTTAGGTATTACACCCTTCTTGAATTCTTCAAACGCTCTATTTATCATCTCGTAAAATAAAGAACCAATTTGTCGAACAAGAATCTACTATCCCTTGATCATAAAATATACTCTGCCTCATAAGTTTTACCGCAAGGTTTTACTTATGCATATTCAATCATCTTATTCAACTATACCACTACTCTCATCTTTCTAACCATAGGATGTCATGATCAAATTCATCTTAGAACAAGGAAAATGAACATAGTTGCATAAACCATAGAGGAATCATAGTGAAATATGAGTGAAGCAATTTAATTTGGAAGGGAAAAAGTAAGGGTTGCTAATATTGCATGAAGAGTAAAAGGTGTTGTGCGTCTAAGAAAATCAAGTAAGGCATGAAAATAAAAGGACAAGGGTTAAGCAATCAAGATAAAACACAAAGTTTAAGTATTTAAGGAATCACATCGTATATTAGGTCGAAAGTTTTGAGGTTGAGTCCCTATCTGTAGTCAGAAGGTATATCGATATCATGGTAAAGGTTATAGTTTAGCCTTTTGACTCGAAAGTCGCATCACAAAAATAGAGTACAAGGGAACGTGTTTTAGTGGGACATGATATACCTACATGAAGGTGGAGTCGTCTATGTCTTGCATATAAAATTTGTTAGGAGGAAATGTCTAGTGTTGTGCTCCAAATATCAAAGTCATGGTGAGGGACACCAAAAGATCTAAAATAGAAAGTGGGAGTTCATGAGGTGCACAAATTAAATTAAATTAAAGCATGAAATAAGTTAGGGATACGGTTTATAGAGAGAAGATGGTCTCCACGATCAAGGAATAGTCTAATCCTTTTTAAGTTTCAAACGATTAGAAAGTCATGATAACAGTTTTAGATTTGAGGGAAGGTCGAGTAAGACAAAATAAAGATATAGTTATACAGTTTGGTCGACGATTAACTATACTTGTGTATATACAATATCATAATCATAGGTGGTATGGTAACTTAATGTGGAATACTTCTATCTCATTAGGGCGACCTTGCTTGCTTCTTGGTCCTCTGCCAATTATATGATCTAATCTAAAATTTCAAGTTCCTCAAAATTTCTCAATAAAATTTTCAATATACTACACCAAAATTCTAATCATCTTAGGCTGTCAAGTTTAATCAAAATTTTAAGTCTCTAATCAATCTCGAAATAACCCTGGTATATCGCAAATTGAATATACCTTCTTTTTTTTTTGTTTTTTACCAAGATTTTCATAATCGAAACTTTTTAAACTCGAAATCTCAGTAACTTTATAAATCATAAATCATAGGGAAAAATTTAAAATTTGAATTTTTTCTTCAAAGTCGATTTTATATCTTCCAAAATATTACCATCATCTATTCAAACTCAAAATTAAATAGACTTATTAATCATAAATCGTACGACTCAATTTAAAACCTCAAGCTTTTTTTTTCTTTTTCCTTCAAACTAAACTTCCATATTCTCTAGTTATCTACAAAATCAACTTATAATTTAAAACTCTTTAATAAATCTCGAGATAAACTTTAGCATATTACAATCCAAACTTAAACTTAACCGTAAATCATGCATCATAATTTAAAACTTTAAGATATTTCTCAAATCGATTTCATATTCCAATAAATCATAGCTATTTCATAATTTCAAAAATCATAAATCAAAATTTTGTTTTCTCGATCTAGCTATCCTCTTGTGTATACCACCTTGTAATATCAAAATAAAATTCCAACTATCCTTCGAAGGAAGTATTATGTTACTACCCAACTTGGAATTAGCTAATCCTTAAGATCATAAGGTTCCTCAATCCTTAAAGTAAACTTGCCTTTATGACTCAAATAGGAATTTTAATGCATACTACTTGCCAATGTAATTCTTCTAACCATGTGTTTGACCTATGAACATATACTAGTGTAGTCATCTTCCTAGCTGTCACTAAGCACGAAAATAAGAATTTACGGTAGAGAGGAATCAAGTAAGATGCAAATCAAGGATGATAATGAGAGTTTGAAACTTGAAACAAGGAATGAGGTCAAGCTTGTGGATGAGATCCTAAACTCTATTCCTATATGCAGGCTCACATCGGTACAGTAACATAACCGAAGTGATAAACTCGACTTGTATGGGCCACCACAAAAACATGTAATGCTCCAGTCCCAAAATACTTAGGACTAAGTACGTCGACATGCCAGCTGCATACATACGATGTATACTCCAATATATGGAACTATCGTATGTATACATAAGCTGTAAAATACAATAAACCACGATACTAATCTCATACACAAATAAAGAGTAAAGACTTTATAATAAACTCATGAATTATCATTTACAAGTTGTTGGGCGGAGATAAATCCACTCCCAATGAAAAAAAATACATATAACAAAATTTTGTCGAGCGATGCGAAGACGATCCAAGTGTAATCATCCTCGAAGAAAAAGTAGATCATGGTCTTGGCTAGAGCACCTGCGAATATCATAAACACACACCTGGAGAATTCACCAGGTCCTCATAGGGACGTAACATGATACAATAAACAAATGCCTTATAAATACTGAATATAAAATATGCCACAAACAAAAGTAAGTGACAAGACCTCAATAAGGTAACCTAACCATACTAAAGTGAACATACAGTTAAGAACATTCCTTTCGTCGCATGAGCCCTGGCTATAAATAGGATATGGTATAGTCCCCACTTGGGCACCAGTGACCTAAGCACATGACGTTCAAAAATGACAGTGGCCAACCTGAGAGGGTAAGAATACCCGTATCTCCAGCGAAGCTTCCGGGTTACAAGAAAATGTGTAATAGAAGTCCATACGACAAAGAAATGTTCTTCCCACCCGATGCACATATCTAGGTCGCATCCGCGATCATATACCTCTATTAACTGCTAAGTCTCCTAACATGCCTCTAGTAGCAGTTAGACCTAAGCATGCGCATGGGTGATCAGCCAACACGCAAGGACCTCTACATGCTACTCATCTCACACATACTCGTGGTATAATTGTGTCGAGGTATATACGATATACTATAAACGGTAATCCCTTAACTCTAAGTATATACAATCAAAAGATAGTAATAAAGTAAGCTAATATCACTGAGTAGGCATAAATCAGGAACTGTAATAATGGTACAGCTAGAAGAACTGGAAATAAATGAACAGTGATATGCAATAAATAAAATACAGACTAATTATAAACAGTAAATTTTGACAAGGTATTTTGCGTGGTGTTGCGTCCGATGTGGTGTGATGATCTGACATGCCCTGATTGTCTAATGACCATGATTGATATGTCGGGGTCCGATATTCACAGAAATATGGTTATGGAATTAGTCATGGTCGAAGATTGACAGAAAGCGAGAATTTGCGGAGAAAAGTATTTATACTATTTTTAGAAATTATTTATATTACTTAAAACATATATTTAATTAGTATAAATATTTTACAAAAATACTTAAATTTATTTTATGTATAATAAATTAAAAATGACCTTTTATTGCTCAAAATATTGTAAATAATAAGAAATAATTTTTATGGCTAAAAATATAACTTGTTTATCTATATAAAATATCATATTTTTTTATACATGAAATAATATAACTACCAAAATAATATTTGATAACAATTCCTAATAATAATAGCAATGCAATTAATAATAACTAAAAATTAATGATAATAATAATAATAATAATAATAATAATAATAGTAATATTATTATTATAAAATATCTAACCTATTTGCATCAAGTTCAAATATAACTAAAATAAATGAATAATTACTATAATTTAGATTTCTGAAATCAGGTATATATACTTAATTTACACTTATACCTATATATGTATCTTCCCTTTATATTATTAAAGATGTACATGTGTTAATATAATTATAATAAATAATAGTAACAAAACTTGTAAAAAGAAGTTGGGTTGTGTCTTTTTCGAGAGAGAAAACCAAACTAAAAGTAACAGGAGCATTGAAGAGTGTAAAGATGAGGAGAGTAATAAATGAGAGGAGAGGGAGTGAGAGAGGGAAAGAACGAGAGAGAAGCTCACCTGGCCCAAGCGGAGGACCATCGCCGGGGTCCTGATCGCACGATGGCCGAGGCGCGGGGCGGCGGGACAGGAGGAAATGGAGGGCTGATCTCACTGGCATGCGGTGCCGGTGTCATACGTCGGTCGCTGTCGTGAACACAGAGGGGGAAGTTGGATGATACACGTGCGGAGTCTTCATCATATCTGTCGGTCTGGGTTTCTCCCGGCTGATGCGGGCAAGGCACAATTTTTGCGGTCTTGGAGTCGACGCATACCAGAGTGGTGGCGGCTCTGATCGAGGGAAACAATGGGTCGAGGTTCGCCGCGGGTCGCCGGATCAGGGTGCATGACGACCGGAGGTAAGTGGTGATGGTCGGTGTGTGTTGGATTTTTGGGCGACAGGGGACATGTGGCCTGGGGGATATGGCAATTTGGCCGGAGTAGCTGGTGGCAGTGGGTTTGGTTTGGTGGACGGTCGGCGCGCCCGATTGGCGAGAGATGCACGGAAGGCCGCGGCGGAGGGCGCAGGCGCCTGTCGACGGAGATGGAATCGTAGCTTTAGGTTTTGATGGTGTCGGGGGTGTATCCGACACGAGACTAATGTAAATGTATAATATAGAATAAGAACGGTGGACACAGACACGATACATATCTGTGGTGGAAGTTTTGGCTTGTGGAATTTTATAGGAAAAAGAAGGTATGGAGCCTTTCCTTATATAGGAGTTGGAAGCTCCTAGTTAGATAAGGCTTTGGATTGTTTAAACTACCCCATAGATAATTCACATAATAATTTAAATAACTTTAAATCAAAATATTAATATCTTTCTACGATTTAAACAAGCAAATTCTTATATTAACTTCAAAATCGTTTGATATTTATTTTAAAACTAAAATTTTGATTTAAATCACAAGTACTACATTTATAATACTTTTTCATAAAAATTTAAATAATAATAATTTATTAATTTCGAAAATCACAGTAATAATTTGAATATTTGAAATAAAAATAATTTCACAAATCAATTTTTACATAAATTTTATTTTTTGTATTTGCATAAAAATAATATTTGTGAAACATTATATTCGCACAATAAAAGTAAATACCACTTTAACGTAAATAAAAATAAATTAAAATATTTAACTCATATTATTTTGAACCTATATTATAGCTATAAAACGTTTTCAAACAAATATGTACCTCGCACATATTCGCACTCGACGAGAAATTACGAAACGCAAGCTCGCACGCTACGTAAATTACGACAAATGCGAACTCTTCTACGACGTACAAATCCGAAGTACAAACTAATTACCAAATTTATTTTAAAAAATCATAGTTGAAATTTAGGGGGTTTACATTTGCTACTGCTACTAAATATTCATAGTAATACATATTTTTAAGGCATACAATTGTATATATACAATTTGAAGAATAGAGATACAAGTAATGTTTTAATGAATATATCAATATTCATATGTATATTAGAGTGCAACTAGATATTGTGTAGAGTATATATAAATATATACAAATTATATAGGGTATGTAGGTATTCCTATACCTATTTAGAGTATAGTTATACATAGAAATATTTTAGAGTATATATATACTAATTAGAGTATATGTGATATTTTGGAGGTACATATATTTTAGGATGAATATATATACGTAAATATATAATTTTGATTGTAGGTATGTGCGTATATTGTCTAGGGAATATCTACTTATTCCTATACCTATATAACACCTCCTACTTAAAAACCCTAAACCCAGCCCCTTTATTTCCGGCACAGTAAGAAGCCCATTTAAGCTAAGCCTACAACCCAAATTTTTTTCAAGCAAGGGACCAACCTAATCCCTATGGAGAAGAATTCAACAGACCAATCCAAACCCATCTCTTGTTCC
Organism: Iris pallida; assembly: GCA_029216955.1. NCBI lineage: Eukaryota > Viridiplantae > Streptophyta > Magnoliopsida > Asparagales > Iridaceae > Iris > Iris pallida. The sequence goes on from JANAVB010014096.1 coordinate 53,782, forward strand.
TACACACATATAAAGAAATAAACATTGTGCTATGGGTGGGAAACCCTAGACGTAATTAATATTACATGTTTATTTCTCACAACTTCTCATCTCTACACTCCTTCCTCTCCATTGCACCAGTTCTCACAGCTCCCTCTCCAAACACTTTCTTCTTCTCCTCCATGCACTCCTCCACACATACCTTCTTCCTTCTTTCCCTACCATTACAGAAGCTACTATTACTGCTGCCCGTATCGCCTCAGGCGAACCCCAACTGGCCACCGTTGCCGCGTGGCAGCCTCGTGCGCTACCCGTGTGAGCCATACGTACTCTAGCGTGCCATCCTGCGCACAACTGTTACTGTCGTGAGAACTGTTACCGATGCGGCTACTTCGATAGCCAGGCCATGCCACCCCTCGCACGCCATGCCAGTAGAACAACGCTGGAAGCGTGTGCCAAGCAGCCGCAACAGTGGTATGGAGCCGCTCTGTGTGACCATGCCGCTATACGACGACGTCCGTACCACGACGAACCTCCGACGACCTCCTCGCATCTCCGACGACCACCTTCGCCCCACCCTTTTCCACAGTTTTCCCGAAATCCTGACGGGACGCGCAAAATCTAAATACAAAAATTGCGTTTCATGACAGCGACTTTGTGCGTGTTTTCTGGACAATCCGACCATTGGATCGTCGATCCGTTTCTTCCGTCTCAATCTCGGTATATACCCTTTCACTCCTCTACAGTTCAACCGTTAATTCGATCGTTTGATAGATCAAAACCGGCCGCCAAGTTGACCATTTAAATTACGTTATTTTTTGGACAGATTCGTGGAGCCAACTTCGTGGACTTGTATCTCCATCTCATAGCTCCGTTTGATGTACCACCAGCTCCTGTGCACAGCTGGTATAACCAACTTCTTTTCTCTAAAGTTTCTTTCATTGTGAGCTCTTTTGATTGGTTGAATTTGACGCCAAAGTTGGCCGTCCGAATTCGTAATTTTTAATTTATAAAATTTCAATTTTGGACCCACCACTCCAGATTCCAATTCTGACACCACCAGTGGACTCGTGGCGTCATTCTAGATTTGGAGGACGTGGGCCCCGACACGCATTTCGGTGCAAGGTGGGCCCCACAATCCTGTCAATAGACCATTTTGAGATCGGCTCATCGGAATCTAATTTCGGATATACCGTTGGGTTCGTATCGTCATTCTGGACGCGTGAAGATATAATTGGCTAGGTTTAATAAAGTTTTATCCTAGTACATTTTTCGGTGTTAAAGTGGGTCCAACAACGAACATCATTTTGGCCCGAAATTACCATTTTATCTCTGTGTCCAAATTGGACTTATGGTAGGTTATCCTAGCTAATTTGACCATTCTGGACACGTTGGTGATGTTTGTTTCATCATCCGACAATATCTGTAGATTTTTCGTTTATGTATCACCAATAGAGATAATTAATTATCTTTATGTTCGTATTTCAAAATCCGTGCATCGAAATTGAGATCAGTCAATTCCAGTAATCTCACATCGCTGAAATTGACAAGATGACCATGTAGATCGCTAATATAAGTATATTAACCTTATGGTTGATCGTCTTGTCTCGATTTGTATGTCGTAGATTTTGATGTACGAATAACGAGGGTACAAACTTGGTATTTTAATAACCTACAACTTGTAATTCATATTATTAGGAATAATGATTATAGAGACTAGTATGACCTAGTTTGACTAGTTTTGTCATGAGTACGCACGGATCTGTCCAGGTTATGTTATTGCACATGAAAGTAGTGCATCACATGGATAGCTAGTTCACATGCACACTAGGTTATACATGAAGGCTCACATGATCATGAGTGTACATGAATGTCACAAGAGTATACATGAATAAATATGAATACAATGAGTAGACGATGTACATGATAAAGTACATGAGCACAATATACCCGATGTATCCGAGGGGATAACATCGCATGAAGAGATCCATATAGTACTAATCCATGATAACATCGTGACAACAACAAGTAAACTAGTATATAACAAGTAAATATGTCTAAGCAAGAATGAAACGGTCAGAGAATGTACTCGCCTAACAATCTGAGCTGCTGATGAGGAAGTGTAACTGAAGTGAAGTGAGGTAAACCTATTTAAAGTAACCACAGTCACAACATGGTCTAACATATTACAAGAAAGGGCTACAATAAAATTCTACATGCTTCTAAGTCCTTCTAGGTCAAAGTCAACCTTGGTCAACTCTGGTTACTGGTCAACTCTGGTCAAACCTGGTCAACTCTAAGTCAACTAGTCCGTTTACTAATTTTAGGTCACACAAGTTTCAAGTCATTCTGAGTTCGTTGAGTCGATTTGGATCAAGTTTGACCCAAAGTTGACTTTTGTCAACTTGGTCAACTTGTCGGTCAACTCGACTAAACTAGGCTCATAGGGTCGATCCTAATCTGTCCCATAACTATGGTTACATTCATAAGCAATCCACACACATATAGATATATTCACATTCATTAAGGCAATATATATATATATATATATAATATATATATTATATATATATATATAATATATATATATATATATATTATATATTTAAATATAAATATATATATATATATATATATATTTAAAATATATATTATATTAAAAATATCTATATATATATATATTTAAAATATATATATATATATATATATATATATTTATATAATATAATATATTAGATATATATATATATATAAGATATAATATGTTATATATATAGATAAATATATATATAATATATATATAGATATATATATATTAATATATTATATATATATATATATCTATATATACATATATATATTTATATATGATCTATATATATTTTAATATATTATATATTAATATATATATATATATATAGATATATATATATATATATATATATTATATATATATATATATATATATATAT
>JANAVB010014097.1:0-16262 GCA_029216955.1 Iris pallida
TTTGTCTATACGTGGACGATATGCTAATTCTAGGTACGGATAAGCTGTGTCACGGAGACAAAGAAGTTCCTCTCGACGAAGTTCAGTATGAAGGACTTGGCGGATGCTGATGTTATCTTGGGACTCAAGATCATCCAGACAGACACTGGATTAGCACTGTCACAATCTCATTACATTGAGAAGATGCTTACTAGATACGGGATCATGATCTTCCTTTAATTGATACGTCGTACCGGGGTGATCAGAAGCTGGAGCCAAACTCGAAGGAAAGCGTTAGGCAGTTGGAGTATGCTAGCGTCATCGGGAGATGTATGTACGCTACTACTGCCACTAGGCCTGACATAGCTTTCGCTGTGGGAATGCTGAGTCGATTCACTAGCAATCCAGGCATTGAGCACTGGAAAGTTGTGAAGCGGGTTATGAGATATCTCAAGAAGACTCAGACATATGCACTGTACTTCAGCGGAGAGCCGTCGGTAGTAGAAGGCTCCGGTGATGCTAGCTGGTGCTCAGAGTTAGAGAGCAAGAGGTCCACAGGTAGATTCATTTTCACAATGGGTGGAGTGCTATATCGTGGAAGTCGAAGAAGCAGACTATGCTCTCGCGATCATCTATGGAATCTGAGTTCTTTGCACTTGATACCGCAGCAGATGAAGCAGAGTAGCTTCGGGAGCTTATGTATGATCTTCCAGTGGTTGGGATGCAGATACCGGCAATTCTGATATACTGCGACAACCAGGTGACTGCAGCGGGTGGCATCAAATGATCTCTTCAACTGAAAGAAGAGAACTGTGCGGTTAAAGTACAGGGCAGTGAACGATCTCATCAAGAGAGGTGTCATTGCAGTGATTGATGTTCGGAGTCAGGAGAACCTGGCGGATCCGTTCATGAAGGGCCTCAAGCGCCAGCTGGTCGAAGACACAGCAAGGAAGATGGGCTTGAAAGCTTTCTGATATTGTGTCTTTGTAATCCTATTGTAAAGTTTTATGTTATTAGTTCAAAGAGAAATCTACTAGACATCTAACTTTTGGTTCAAAGGAGGACCATTGACCAGAATAATATCAGGTAACAGCGGGCACTTATTCTTTGGAACATGAAAGGTTTACAGACCCATAACCACTGTTGTCTACTATATGTTCTCTACGGAGAACGGATCCTGTGGGAAGGTTAGCTTAAATGCCTTAATGAGTTCTCAGGCAGAGTGAATGCCTGGAGTGCTTTACAGGAAGCACGGTAGTGCAGCACTACAATGAGTGTAACTCCATGCTATAGTGAGGTGACTTTACCATGAGGTTCCCAGGTAGGGGTAATGCCTCGGCTTTGCAAGCCAGGTCACAGCGGAGTAGCATCGCAAATAGGCAGGTAGCCTAATGCTGTATGATAATCGTAATAAAGAGAGGTAGACAACACTATAAAGAGGATAATGTCCTCATGTTACAGTGGCATGACACCACGAAGAGGTACCAGGTAGGGTAAATCCTCGGCTTCGCGAGCCATGTCATAGCAGCGTAACACCGCACGGAAGCGCAAGGCTTCATGCTGGATAGTTTGGCACTACAAAGAGGCCTGTGACCTCATGCTACAGTAGTATGACACTACGATGAGGTACCCAGGTAGGGTAAAGCCTCGGCTTTAAGCCATGTCATAGCGACGTAGCACCGAAAAGAAGCGCAATGCTTTATGCCATGACTCTTTATAAAGAACTCACCTATAGTGTATGGACAGAGATATCAGGCCGTCTCTTGAGGGTAAACTTGTAGACGCCCAAAAATTATACACTGAAACCAGGCTGGCACAAGGCCTTTAATGTGCAGCCAGAAGCACAGTTGATATCATTATGTGAGTAGGAAAAATTGCAGTTATGGTACATAATTCAAGGCTTAGTCCATTCTTATATCATATTGTTATTTAACCTATGCAGGAATATTCAAGTCGTAGAGACATCTCTCCTAATGCATGATGGACAGTCACTGTGGGGAACGCTCAATCCATATATTGAGATATGTGGGGGATTGTTGGTGTTTTTGCCTTTGGACTAGGAAAGATAGTCCCACATCGGCTACACCAAATGGTGAGTATCTCAATATAATGCATTGCTTGTGTTGAGGTGTGCACATGAGGTGTGCACATGAGGTGTGGTGGGGCACAAGTGTGTGTCATGTGGGAGTATTTTCCTAGAAGAAAAAAGATTAATTCCACAAGGATGCAAGTTGATTTTTGTTGTGCGGACTCGGACTCGGACTCGAACTCGGACACGGACTCTAGGATGTCTCGTGCATGCACGGGAGTGTTCGGGGGGTAGGCGTGAACTGTCACACTTCTATGCTGATTGTGAGATGATCTAAAATATCAAACTCTATTTTTGAGTATTGGTATTTTAGTCCCATATCGGATAAGAGAAGATGTGAAGTCTCACTCCACTCTATAAATAGAGCCCCTTGGCCTCCTTTGAAAGATGCACCAAGAAGAGAGTTAAAGGAGTCTGTAAAGTCCGGAAAGCCCGTTCAAGTCTCAAATATTGACTTACGAGCGTTTCAGAAGTTTTTTGTGAACTTGCTGGTTCCTGGAAGCAGATCGTGTTGGGAAAAATCTTGCTTTGAGCAACGGTGATCTTAATCACCCCAGCAAGAACCTTTCATCTTCTTCTTTCTTCTTTCTTCTCCTTCATCTGAGTTGTAACTCAGTTCTGTCCGTCTGCAACTGCGATTGTAAGGAAGAATGTGAGATTTATTTTCTGAACTCAGTTCTGTCCGTCAGCAACTGCGATTGCGAGGAAGAACGTGAGATTTACTTTCTGATTATTGTTGCTTTTGTAATCAGATTCATATTATAGTGTTCCTCTTGGATCTCGAGAATAATCAGAAGGTGAACGTTTGTTGAACCTCTGATCTCGACATCGAGTCTACCATCTTTGATCAAGCCCCGGAAATAACAATATATAAAAGGTATTTCTCTTCAAATTTTTGGAAGGTATTTGCTAGTCATGGTTTGTCCTGCGAAATAGTAAGAGCGTCAAGGAACTCAAAAATGTCCAAATTTGTAATAAACCATAAATGTAGAATGAGTTTGTACGCGAATAGTAAACAAATATGAGAATAATAAACATATATAAATCTTGAGACCCATATAAGATGAATGGATATAGACCAAGGTGTCATCATTCTTTCTTTTTTAAAAAATAATATAAAATTTAGAATCTAAAAATTGGAACTCTAAATTGAGCTTTACTGATGTACACAATGAGTTCCTATATTCTGAATGCAGATATTCTACATGGAATTTTATTTGAACCTTACTCTACAATCACAATCTAGAAATTGAAAAGAGCCTTACTATTTGGATGTTTTAGTGAGAGAATAGATTGAGAATGTAGAGTAAATGTATCATTTATAGAAAGGCTTGGGCTGATACGTGCCCGAGTCTGAAGCCCAAAGGGCTGGGAAAATTCCCATGTTTTGCAAGGCCCACGTTGTGGTCCAGTAAAATTGCGGACACGAATCCGCAGAATGTCTCAATATGTGTCTCAATATGCTTTTTGACTGGTAAGTAGAACACCGCACCCACACCTAGGGCTGCAAACGAGCCGAGCCGAGCCAAGCTTTTGTAAGCTTGAGCTTGGCTTGACTGGAATTATTCGAGCTCAAGCTCGAGCTCGAGCTTGATAAGTTTTTTATTTTGAAACTTGAGCTTGGCTTGAGCTTGTTTACATTAAGCTTGAGCTTGGCTTGGTTTGAGCTCGAGCTTGGCTTGATAAAGAAGCTTGATTCAAGCTTGATAAACAAGCTCGATAAGCTTGAAATCAAGCTTGTCACTCAACTTTAATTCAAGCTCATTAAGCTTGATTTCAAGCTTAACGAGCTTGATTTTAAGCTAGTTAAGTTTGAATTCAAGTATCTGAAATATTAACAATTTATTTATAAAAAAATTAATTTAAAAGGTTCCTTAATATCACTTATTAAGGACATAAATATATAATACACGCACCCACACACACACACACACACACACACACACATATATATATATATATATATATATATATATATATATATATATATGAACAAATAAATATATAATACACGCACACATAAATATATATATATATATATATATATATATATATATATATATATATATATATATATATATATATATATATGAACAAACGAGCTTCTAAACGAGTCAGCTCACAAGCTCATAAACGAGCCAGCTCACGAGCTCTATCGAGCCGAGTACTTCTAAGCTTGAGCTTGGCTCGTTTATTAAACGAGCTCAAAAATAAAACTTGAGCTCAGCTTGTTTACTAAACGAACCGAGCTCAAACGAGCTTTTATCGAGCCGAACTTCGAGCAGCTCGCGAACGGCTTGGCTCATTTGCAGCCCTACCCACACCCACATTCTCACCGACACGCACACCCACACGCACACCCCAGGCGTTTCTCTTTAAAAAAAATTGCGACAGTGATAAGGAGTACAGGTGGCTAACTTTTAGCAAACCACGACAGCAACCCCTCCCTCTGCCACCACTCCCAACTTTCTCTTCTGCTTCACTACTCTTCTTCTTCTCGATTTCATGGCTATACTTTCTTGAAAAAATAAATTAAATCAGCAATAAAATAAATAATAAATTAGACATGCAAGGAGCCGTTCTCGTCGCCATTGCTGCCTCCGTCGGCAACCTGCTACAAGGATGGGATAATGCCACCATAGCGGGTGGGTTCGCTACACACACACCACCACCACCACACTCAATTCCATCAATTCTTTCTTGATCGCGTCGTGTCGGTGTCGCGTCGTGTCTATTTACTAGTATTCTTTTTCAGGAGCTGTTCTGTACATCAAGAGGGAGCTCAAGTTGGAGAGCCGCCCCGCCGTCGAGGGCCTCGTCGTCGCCGCGTCCCTCGTCGGCGCCACCCTCGTCACCCTCCTCTCCGGCGCCGCCTCCGACCTCTACGGCCGCCGCCCGCTCCTCGTCCTCTCCTCCGTCCTCTACTTCCTCTCCGGGCTCCTCATGCTCTGGTCGCCCAACGTCTTCGTGCTCCTCCTCGCGCGGCTGGTGGACGGGCTCGGGGTCGGGCTCTCCGTCACGCTCGTCCCCGTGTACGTCTCCGAGACGGCCCCGGCGGAGATTAGGGGCTTGCTGAACACGCTGCCGCAGTTCTCGGGCTCCGGAGGGATGTTCCTGTCCTACTGTATGGTCTTCGGGATGTCGCTGGCGGAGAGCCCCGACTGGAGGCTGATGCTCGGGGTCCTCTCGGTGCCCTCGGCGCTGTATTTCGCGCTCACGGCGTTCTACCTGCCCGAGTCGCCGCGGTGGCTCGTCAGCAAGGGGAGGATGCCGGAGGCCAAACGGGTGCTGCAGAGGTTGCGCGGGAGGGAAGACGTTTCTGGTATGGCGATTTTTAGGACTATTTCCCCCTTTTTTCGTTGTTTGCAATTCCATTATTGTTGCAACCCTAGGAAGCCCTGAATCTTAACTTGTCGTCGTCGTTGTTGCGTCCCTTAAAATCCATTGCAGGCTTGTGTAGGGAGGTGTTAAGTTGACTAGTAAGGTTTACATAGAGCTCCAGCGGAAGCTCGAGCTTACAAAACTGAGCTCCCGAGGTTGAGCTCCGCTGGCGAGCTTCTCTCGTTCGAATTAGAAATAGAAAGCTTGATGAGATTGGATTACAGACGAGGCTTAAGCCTAAATTGAGATTGTCTATGAGCTCAGGAGCTTTGTCCCAAACTATGAGTGTAGCTCGGTGAGCTTAATATCAAACTGGAAGTGTTTATGAACTTGATACCAAATTGCAAATGTTTATTAGTGTAAGGTATTTCTTTTATATAAATTGTTAAATGTAAATGAGCCAACTCGCGAGCTCAACTGCCGAATACCTCTAAGCATGGACTCAAGCTTGTTTATCTAACGGGCCTATTCTTAGGCTCAAGCTCGTGCTCTCGAGCTCAAGAAGCTCGATTCACGAGATCTTCAACGAGCTTGAGCCAGCGTTAACACCCCTAGGCTTATGCATAGGTCCAATGGGAATATCTTCTATAGGTGCCAAATTCAACAATATGTCATCCAAAATTGTTCCAAAGAAAAAAAAAACACAAAATTCTATCCAATGTCCGACAACAACGAAGTTGCAACACTCAGGTTGTGTTCGTGATACCTCAGCTTCCGAGTTTATGTCATCCATGCTCTTGACACGATAGTGATTACAAGGGCGTGAATGAGTTGACACTTGATAGGTTGGCTTGTGAGCACCGAGGAGATTGTTGCCGTGGTTGAATGGGAAGACGTCAAATATGTTTGTCGAAAACTGCAATCCGGTAATCGATGGAGCGGATCAGGGGCCATGGTCACCATGTGTGGATGATTCTCCGATGAATGGATGGGTTGGAATAACCAACAAGATGGTGAACGCCCACAGGTTGAGGTCATGGTCACCGGAGAGAGTTGCAGAAGAGGGAGAGTGGACAGGCAGGGTGTTGGCTTGGAGGATAGAGGAACATATTTGATCAGACAAATCATGAGATTCTTAAATCACACATTTATTAGGTGTGATTTTATTCAATGCAAATAGGTAATGGATCTGTGATGGGATTTTTTAATACCATATTTTTGTGGTTTTGGAATCCTAATTGAATAAAGGGTATTCTAAAACCACTTCCGCAAATAACAAATGACTATTGTTCTGAAATCCCCATTGACTAACTAACCCTAAAGGGATTCTGGGGCATTTTAGCCTTTAATTAGTTTCCTAGAATTTGTACGTTATTTGGGTCTATCAAAGTGTTATTTACTTGTTGATAGAGTTCATCTTTCTATTCTTGTATAAAGAAGAAAATCTCCATGTGAGAGTCTCGATTGTCATGTCGCATTAGTGAGCCTCTAAACAATATAGAGGTTATAAGGACTTTGGCAGAATTATCTCTTAAAATGAATAATGGAAACATCAAATATGTGATTTCTAATCATGAATATAATTCAAGCTGTTGTATTTAAGTGAATCCCAATCCATTGACTTAGGGGGGTGTTTGTTTTTTCATAACTATATAGTGCACTTTAAGTGTTGTTTGTTTTTTCATCACTTTAAAGTGCATTATAAATGTATGAATTGACTATTTTGCCCTCAAATATTATTTATCTTTTTAAACACAAATTTACTAGCACAAATGAGAAAAACATAAGTTTACCCTCAAATACTTTTATCAACATAACATAAAACTATTTCATCCTCAAATTCACCTTCAAATAACAATAAAATAAAATAAATATTTAATAATTTGGAAACTAGGTTTTTTGGGCACCGAACATTATTTAATTATTTTTAAAGCGAAATTTCCATTTTGGACACTAGAAATTATTGATAATTTAAAAAATTTGAAACTAGTTTTTTGTTTTATTTATAGAACTAAAGAAAACGGAATGAAAAAGAGACTAGGATTGTTTGGATATGTTTTGTAACAATTAAATTTGTTGAAGGTTACAATATTTTTTTTTACAGTTACAAGTGGTAAATTATAATCTAATGATTTGAGTTTACAATTTAACACTTATAAAGTGTATCACTATATAGTGATGATCACTTTAAATTGCAAAAAACAAACACCTTAAGTTGGTGGATCCCGTACTTGTTTGAGCACTTAGTGCTCAACACTATATAGTGTAAAAAATAAACACCCTCATACTGTACCTGGTATGTCGTCCAACAAAAAAGTTCCATTATGATTCCTAACATCAAAAATGAAGATAGTCTATTTGGTCACAGACTTTCATGAATGGTACCTTATAAGTAACAATAATGAAAAATGATAACAGAACAAGGGTCGCTTCCTAGGTTGTATCAATACCATCCAGTGCAATATAAAAATGAGCAAAGATGAGTAACATGAAAGGGAACGGTGTTAGTAGATACTACAATTAAGTGAAAAAATAATATTTTTGTTTACAGGAAATTAACTAAGTAGGTGATAAATATAGTGAAAATCATAAGGCTGACTTTAAAGTGCGGTAGGGCTACTTTGTGAATAAAACATTAAAAGAAAAAAATGTTGTAGATGTAAAAAGACGGGGAGATAGGATAGTGTTAAAAAATGGTGATGCTTAAGAAAGAGTTTCCCAAAAAAAAAATCATCTGAAATATGCATGGAGTGATGGTTGGATGTTGAGGAGAGTCTAAATGTCTAGCAGGCCTGGATGAGAGGGTGAGAAGAAGAGAGGTCAAGTGAACAAGGTGAAGAGGGTGAGATCTGGTGAATTGGGAAGGGTGTAGAAAATTGTTAATTTAAAAGATGGTTAAGATATGGTTATGAGTCTTGGTTATCTGGTTTCAACTCCCACTTCTTTTTAAATGAATTGTCTCACATTCTAACAAATATAATTTCATTAAGTGGTGTTTCAAGGATAGGCCTTATCGAATTTATTAAAATCCAAACTACGAACACCTTAAGAAGCCCATATTCAAGTTCAAATAGAACAAATGCTAAATCTTAAATTTCCATGTCTAGTCTATGGATTCATTATGTTCTGTCACCTTCATTCACTTGTCATCTGTCTGGCAGTTGCACCACTGTGTAAGAATTTCGCTAGCACCCAATTATGGACCCTGCAAGCATCATTTACTGGTTCCCCAGCCTTCTCTCTTGTTCAGTTTCTTCTTTCGGACCAAATATGATCTATACCGATATCCTAATGTATGATGTCATAGCCGCCATCAACAATCTTTATGGCCAATCTGTGAAGCCTCTTGACTGTTGTCATACCGTTAAGGAAGCCTAGAACCGTGCCTGTCACGACCCGTTTCCGAATAATTGGTACGAGTACATGAGTATGTCCATCCTACGCCGCGATATCGGTGGTAGTATGCTGTCTATACCTCAATATGTATCAAATCCACCAAATACAACATCCATACATGTAATATTACAGAATACTAACTAGTTCAATTAAGAGATAAAACTAATACATGCAAATAATGAAAGCAGGAAATAGTCTAATAAAGCATCAACATCTCAACATTGGAGTTACTATCAAGATCCAAATATAACCATCAAGATCAACATTATCCAGTCAGGATTGAACAAAGTACAATTGCTATAAAGTTAATCAAGACAATATAAAGTCTATAATGACAAGTGCTATAAATGACAAGGAAACAAAACAAGTATGAACTAGAAAGCATGAAAAAACTAACATAAGTAAAAAAACTAAGAACATGTGAAATAATAATAACAATAACTAATGATAATCAACGACTCAAGTGAATGGAGTACTACTTTCATAATATAGGCGACTGGAGGTAAGTTCTGGCTCGACGTATGTGTGGCGTACGCCTACTATTAGTCACGCGTAGACCATAGGATATTTCGGGGTTGACCATATGTCTACTAAGATATTTCTTGCCCGCCTATCACTCACAGATTCAAGTGACGACACAAAACCAATCTAGAGGTCACGTATCCCGATGAATCATAATCATGATATACATAATCTAACTCCTCTTATGTACGAGTCATAGTGTCATGAATATGTATAAGAATCTAGACTATAAACATGTATTATAGCAGTCATAATATAATGACAACAATAAGTGTAATGTACTTGCCTCAAAGAGTCGGTGAAGCGTCGACGTGCCGGGCACGAATGTGTACAACACAAAATGACACTCAACCTATATCCTAATAGTATATACGATCCCATAATGATAATATAATTTTGATAAATAAGCGTCAGATGGTACAAATAGATTACACAGAAAATATGTCACATGAGATAAAATCGGGTCAGCCGTGGGCCTACAGAAGTCCAGAAGAAGGCAGTAAATTATAAATGACATTAATTTGCAAAATGGAATAGCCATAAACAAAGTAAATAAAATTACCCGACTTTTTGGAACTCATGGAAGTGAAATCCGAGTCCCGGATCTCAAGGTACGACTCGGTGTTGTACGGTGTCGGGTCTCGCTGACAACGCAAATCGAGATAGGTCAATATGAGTTCGATATATGCAAATTATTTATCAAATATGACCAAAATTTCGACGCGGATCTTGACCAGAATTTCGACACGGATTTGTTATACTCTTGAATTTAGGATCCGATGGCCAGATCGCAAAATCCATACTCAAAGTGGAGATCGACGCGAAATTCATGTTTCGTACACTCAACTTTGGACTTCGAAATGGAACAACAATCGATATAATTAACAGCTCAAAATTTATGGAGATAAAGCTGGATCTACCTTATATGCAACGGTGGAAAAGGAAACGATATCCAACGGCTGGATCAAAAAATATCAATGAACGAAGTCGGACCTCCATTTTGAAATAAAATTTGAATACAGTGAACGTGCGACTTTAAGTATGGTTTTGATCTAAATGAAATAATTTACGGTTGAAATTTTGCAGGGATGAAGGGAAATATACCAACTTCGCAATGGATCCGTAAGATCGATAATCAGATGATCGGATCATCGAAAAAAATTGCGCAAAGTTGCTGTGCCAATTCCAAAACAAAATTCTGACTAAAAATCAATGCTTCTATGCGCGTCATGTCGGGTTCTTCGATTTTGAATGTGATCTCAAGCGGCTGTGGTGCGCGGAGAAGATTGGGATGTGTCACGACCCGATCCCAATATACTGGGTCCAGTCGGATCATGTCCAGCCTGCACCGTTGTGAGACGGCGGCAATAAGCTGTATCAAGCAGTGAGAACACCAGCAGACAATATCTAAAGCGGGAAAGAAATAACATTTTATTGAATCTTGAAATATAACTAAGAGTCTGAATGAAAATAACACAAAACAAGGCAGAACACCATTCTGTTACTACAACGGTTCTTATTACAACTGAAAAAGGACAAACTAAGACAACAGTACAACTAATAATCTGGGGCTCCCTGGTCAGGTTCAGCTATCTCGTCAGGACTCGGATCAGGTCCGTAGAAGAAACTAAAAGCAAGATTTTCGTCGTCGCAGTCACCTAAAAATGTTGGTCTCCAGTCAGGAGAGGAGCAAGAACATATATCTACATCTAGCATTCTAAATAATAATAAATGATGCAAGACAGTTTAAAAGTATTATATAATTTTTCTAGATAATAATAAAAGAGACAACATGTAATAAATCTCAGAAGCTACAATGATGCAATCTACAATGAGTCAATAGTATTTTTGAGTATATAACAGATCTGTGACCGACTGGTAGAGTCAATGTGTATACTAGCATTTTGGCCAAATGATAGTATACGGTACGGCTCAATCCCCTGTGCGATAGGGGTTAGCGCGAGAGAGACAATATTCGGTAACAGTGGCTTTGATCACAGATGTTATACTACTCTCCCAATCAATTTCCGAGTTAATGAGTCAATGAGTCAGTCAATCAATCAATCAATCAATACGGATTCCGAGAGGGATCCATTGTGAATCAGTGTCACTATAATATACATGATTCTACTGATGCAGCACATTTAATTATTAAGTAAAACGTTGACATGAATGATATGAAACTTGTCTTGGATTTTTTTCGGTATGGAAGGTAACGATATGAAGGTATCAGCTAGGGTCCGGGATCTGAACATACATTAATTAATATTTCGATTTAGAACTTATTCCAAAGGGTAGCTAACAATGCCACTAATCACAAACTACATTTAATTATAAACATTGCCTTTTATTTGAGAAATAGTAACTTAATTATATATAATAATTTGTAAAACAATTTTAATTAGTATTTTATAGATAACACGGAAATAATATATTTTGGAATATTATTAAAAATAGTAGCGGTTTTATCGTAAATTATTTTAATAGAAATATCGTTTAAACTTGGAAATATTCGAAATCTAATTTAGTATTTTTTTTTCTAATTAAAACTTTACGAAATATTTACTAATACTATTTTGTTTAAATAAAGAATAACCATTTTTTATATATAATAAAATTACGAAAACCTTATTTAGTAAAACTTACAGTTTTTATTAGAAACATCGCTAAATATCTAATTTTATAATACCATAAATTTACTAATCAGGATAATTGTTAATTTTACGAAAATAAGCCTTTTTATCCAAAAATGCATAAATATATAGATTTGGCCTAAAAACACTATTTTCTATATTAAAGTATATTTTTTGATATATAATTATTTATTTTGAAACTAATTTACCAATTAATAATAAATCATGAGTTAATGGCAATAATCCTATTAATAATCAAAATAACATTATACTCTACGCTATTCGTATTTAAACGTAAACAATTAACTCTAATTAATTACTAAGCAACCCAATGATAATTAAACTGTCACAAATTAAAGATACTATTATTATTACAAAGCCTAATTAGGAAACTATACTAAACTATCCCGGAATTGACATAGCTTCATTCTGTCAATTCCGGTCGGAAGCAGAAAGGGTTTTATATTCTGTGAAATGTACAAAAGGTGGAAGGATTACCAACAGGTTGGTGACGGAGTACCGAGGGGATGCCTCGGACTCGGAACGTGCACGGAACGGGTCGCGGAACACGTGCACGGGCACGCGGAGCGGCGCGGAGACGCGCGCACGCACGCGGAAGGGCCGTGCGGACTGGTGCACGCGCAAGGGGAGCGGCGCACAGTCGTGCTGGTGCGTTCTGGAAGCGGCCTGGACGGCGCGCTGGGGGCTCGGAGGCGGCCTGGGCGGCAGCCGACGGGGATGGCGGCCTGCTGTCGTGCGCGCATAGGCACTACGGACGCGCGGGCTGCCGTAGAAGGGCCGCACGGGGCTGACGGCGCGGGATTGTCGCGCGGGGCGACGCGTTGGTTGGCGCGGATGGCGGCGTCGCCGGTCGGCGCGGGGATGGTCGCGTTTGGCGCCGGCGGGAAGGCGGAGGTGAGGTTGCGACGGGGCTGGCCGCGGGTTGATCGGCCGGGAGGAGGATGATGGTTGTGAGATGTTGGGGGAAAAGGGTGTTGGAAAAGGGGGAGAGAGGAGATGAGGGTGCTGTGGTGTTCTCTTCCCTTGTGAAGGAGAAATGAGGGTGGAGGATGTGGCGGAGAGAATGAAGGGGGATGCTGTGAGTGAAAGGTGTAGAGGAATTTGAGGAGAGGTAAATGAAGTGGAGAGGAGAATAAAGAGGGGAGTGAGCGAACGTGGGTGGAGAGTGGGAGAGCGGTGAGAGATTTGTGTGGAGGAGAAAATTATGGGAGTTACAGGATGTGTCAGGAATGGCCGTGGTGGTCGGATGAGGCTATTGGGGTGGTCAATGGTCGGCGTGCTCAGGTTAGACAGGACGATCTAGCGCAGGCTCCACGCTCAAGTTGCACCGCCACGCTCAAGTTGCACCAGTGCAACTTGAGCGGACTGGTCGGCTGCTGGCGTCCACGCGAAAGTCGGGTCTGACTGGGGTTGGCGCTGGACGAGGTCTACTGGGAAAGGACTGGTCGGAAAGGACAGGAGCGGACTAGTCGGCTTCTGGCGTCCACGCGAAAGTCGGATGCAGCGTTTAGGTGATTGAATGGAGGAGGGTGGAATGGGTTCAGTGGGCTTTCAAGAAGGAGGAGAAGATGTAAATGGAAATGGTGACGAAGAAGAAGAATAAGGAGAAGTGAACTTAAGGAGGAGAATAAGAAGAATGAAAAGAAGAAGTAGGGGTCTGTGCGCCTGTAGGGGGATTGAGTTTGCTGTCGTGTTGCACAGTGTTGCATTGCACAGTGTTGCATGGGGGTGTGGGCTGCACAAAGGGTGCAGGGGGGGTGGTTGTGGTCTTGTTGCATTGAAGAGGAAAGAAGTTGGAGGGAGGAGAGGAGTGTAGGTTTGATAAGGAAATAGAGAGAGTGTTGTGTGTGTGTGTGTGTGTGTGTGTGTGTGTGTGTGTGTGTGAGAGAGAGAGAGAGAGAGAGAGAGAGAGAGAGAGAGAGAGGTCTTGTTTTTGTGTTAGGTGATAGGTATTGTGCGTTTGGGAGTTGTGGAGAGGATTAAGGCTGGTGTTTTGGTTTAAAGGGATGTTAGTTGATGTGCAGGGTTAGGGTGTTGGATTAGGTTGGAGGAAAATAGGTTAGGGGATAGTTTGGTTAATTAGGGTTAGAGGAAGATTACCAGATAACAATATCGAGAAGGGGATTTACAGCCCTTCCAGCTTCCTGTCCTCGCTATAATCGACGCCTCATTGATGTCATCTACGTCCATGTCGTTGCCCCTCCAAAGAAACCTAGAATCGTCGCTTCTAGCTTTCATTCCTCACTACAGTAGATCTCTTGTTGTTGTCATCAAAGACATGTTACCAAATCTTTGCCCCCCTCCTCTCTCTAATAAGGCCTAGAATCGTCACCTCTAGCTTTTGGTCCTCATTGTTTTCAAGCTTCAAAGACTCCTACGTGGTCGAGAATCGAGATAAGCTTCTTGACATCATATTCCTTCAACTGTCCAACTGCATACTCATCTAGCATCCACCATGAAGAGCACTTCATATCCCTTTTTCTAAAGCTTCTCCAAGAATATTGAGTTCTCGAAAGCCTTCTTCCTCTCTCCCATGCTCTTCTGTCCCTCCTTCATTCTGGTTACATGACCTCCTGTGTCATCATCAATATATTCTCGTGTTAGCCAATTTTTGTTGCGGGCCCCTTTCCAAGAATATGGAGTTCTCAAAATCCTTCTTCCTCTCTCACATGATCTTCTGGCCCTCCTTCATTCTGATTACATGACCTCCTGTGTCATCATCAATATATTCTCATGTTAGCCAATTTTTTGTGGCCCTTGCGGGGCCCATCTAGTTGCATGAAATAAGCCTCAAGCAACATATCCAAATCCAGAACATGGGATCAAGTTATCCTCATGAAATGCTGACAGCCTTCTTCCAAAGATGGAGATTCTTTGTTAGTATGAATTTTGACGTGGTTGAATGAATATTTCCCTGTCCTTTCATTTCTCTTTGTGAAAATACCAATAATAAGGTTCGAAGACTCGAGACCAGCTTGTGCAAGAGCCTCAGTAACCTGCTTCACTGATGTGTAATTATCCGCTATCTTCGTCAGTCTCCAATCCAATTTTCAGCGAGGCCTTGCGGCAGCGACCTGCAATGGCTGTTGGTAGCTCGGCTGCTGTGGGGTGTAGTTGGGCGGGGGGTACGCACAGGGGAAGCAAGTATGTCCCGCCATTGGATTAAGGGTTGTTCCCTTGCGACGATGGGGCAGAGGAGGAGGATAATTACATGAATAGCTCTGGCTATGGTAATGGTTCCAGGACTGTGCCTGCAAATAATTTTGGTTGTAGGTCGCGCTGATCGTTGTGGCTCCCCTGGAGTCGCTAAATATAGTGCAAAGAAGAAAAAAAATAGCCCCAGAGGCTGAGCATCTAGCTCCATCACGTTCTTGCGGATCAGGATCACTCTCTCGAAGTATTTGAAGGACACCTTAATGGACACGAGTAAACCCTTAGGGTCTGCTTGGCAATTGTAGGGGTAGCGTTTATGAGGTATTTTTAGAGTACTGGTTATGAGGGGTCCGGTTTTGGACGGTTTTTAAGTAGAGACTTTTAAGCCAGTCCAATCCATGCTTGGTAATTCACTAACGAGTGGTTCTGAAAGTCTTTTACACGAATAAAATTAAATAGGGAAGGGTATTAGTAGTTATAATTATATATTTTTGGTGAGGATACAAATGGAATAAAATCCCTCAACATCCACCGATTTGGGGTGTTTATAAAGACACAAAATTATATTACACCGTTTTTTTTTTTTTTGGGTGGGTGGGTGGGGGGGGGGGGGGGGGGGGGGGGGGGGGGGGGGAGCCGACCAAAACCGGTGCCTCAACAAAAAATAACAAGCAGAGATTTTCATAAATGGTCGGTTCAAAAACACCACAAAACCGGTGAGCAGACCCTTAGTTTCTTTTAGAGTACAACTATCAAACAGTTCCTTCTCTTACTCAACTAGTAAGTACCTGAAGTCTGAGTAGTTTAGTTCTTTTAGTTGTTTCACCTGCATTGTAGACGGCACATTCTTTGAGATGCAAACTTTTTATTTTTTGTTGTGCCCTTTATATGAACCTTGAACAATGAATTGACCCCCTTATGCAACATCTTCCTTGATACTGCTGCTTGTTTCTTGCGGCACCATTAGAAGATGAATAAATCCAGAATCGAGAGACGAAAAAGAAAAACCCTAATTTTTTCTTTTCTTTTCGAGATGAAACTCTAGCGAAAGTAGAGAAGACAACGTTTTTCTTCTTCTTCTTCTCTCTCTCTCTCTTCTTCATCCTCCATCTCTTGCCTACCCGCTGAAGGAGATTGACCACGATGAC
>JANAVB010014098.1:0-24702 GCA_029216955.1 Iris pallida
GGACGATAACAAAATCAAGTGTCCATGTGTTAATTGTCACAATAGACGTTTCGAAGAAGTGATGACTGTGAGAGATCATTTGACCCGTAAGGGTTTCGTACGTGATTACGGCCTGTGGTCATCGCAAGGTGAATTATATTCAGAAAGACAGGCTGCAAAAGCTGGTACTTATGCTTTTGATGATAATGCTGCAACGGATGTCCTCGAAGACGACGGATGCTCTGTGGATTATGGAGACATGCAGAACCTTGTACGAGATATGGTGTATGCTGCGGCAGGGCCTAATTTTGATCCGGAGGATCCTAATCCCGAGGCAAAGGAGTTCTATGATATGTTTAAGGACGCAGATACTCCTCTATATCCTGGTTGTGAGACTCATTCCGCACTGTCAGTGACGATGCGGTTGTTGAACATAAAGTCTGATTTTAACTTGCCACAAGCTTGCTATGATCGGATCACACAATTAACTAATGAGGTGTTACCGAAGGAATCAAAAGAGCTCCCAAGAAACTTCTACAAGTCAAAGATGATGGTCCGATAACTGGGACTGGGGTACGAGAAGATAGATTACTGTCGCAACGGATGCATGTTGTATTACAAAGAGAATTGCGTATTAGAAAGTTGTTGGTTCTGTAATGCGGATCGTTACAAGACAGTACAGGGAAAAGGAAAGTCAACTAGAAAACGACGTCCTTACAAGTATATGCATTACTTGTCGATCACGAAGCGCTTACAGAGGATGTATATGTCTCTGAATACAGCAGAACACATGACGTGGCACAGTGAAGATCGCATAAAGGACGAAGGAGAATTGTCACATCCTTCGGATGGGGAGGCGTGGAAATATTTTGATTTGTGTCATCCAGATTTTGCTGCAGAGCCTAGAAATGTACGCCTGGCGCTATGTTCTGATGGCTTCGCCCCTTTCGGACAGTCGGGATCTCAATACTCATGCTGGCCGGTCATTCTTACCCCTTACAATCTGCCACCATGGATGTGTATGAAGACTCCTTATATGTTCTTGACAGCTATCATACCCGGTCCTAAAAATCCGACAAAGAACATCGATATATATTTACAGCCATTGGTGGATGAGCTAAAACAGTTGTGGGAGATCGGCATCACGACCTATGATATTTCCAGAAAACAAAACTTTCAGATGAGAGCTTCACTCATGTGGACAATCAATGATTTTCTAGCATACGGTATGCTGTCGGGATGGAGTACGCACGGCAACATGTCTTGTCCGATATGTATGGAAAATAGTAAGGCGTTCCGCCTTAGACATAGAGGAAAAACTTCTTTCTTTGACTGTCACCGTCAATTTCTGCCAACGAGACATCCTTGGCGAAAGAACAAGGACGCGTTCAGATATGGAAAACAAGAATTTTCTGAACCTCCTGCCAGATTGTCGGGATACGATATTTGGGAAGATGTAAAGGAATTGCCCACCGCAATGGAAGATCCATCGAACAATCGGGTCGAGGGGTTCGGACAAAGCCATAACTGGACCAAACGGAGTATCTTCTGGGACTTGCCTTATTGGAAAGATAATCTTATTAGGCATAATCTTGATGTCATGCATATCGAAAAGAATGTGTTCGATAATGTCTTCAATACCGTTATGGATATTAAAGGAAAGACGAAGGACAATCCAAAAGCAAGACAAGACATGGCCGAGATATGCAAACGTCATAATCTAAACTTGATACAAAGGGGAGCTGGTGGACAAGTAACTAAGCCGATAGCGCCATACGCATTGAGCAAGGAAGATAGATTAATAATCTGCAAGTGGATATCTACTTTAAGATTTTCCGACGGCTATGTGTCGAATTTGTCTAGATGCGTTGATCTCAATGAACGCAAGCTAACAGGAATGAAGAGTCACGACTGCCACGTGTTTATGGAAAGATTACTGTCCATTGCGTTGAGAGAGTTGTTGCCTTCTGCTGTATGGGTTCCGTTGGCCGAGCTGTCTACATTCTTCAGGGATATCTGTTCAACTAAGCTCACGGTGCAACATATGATACAACTTGAGGAGAAGATTGTCTTAACAATTTGCAAGTTAGAGAAAATATTTCCACCGGGTTTCTTCGACAGTATGGAGCATCTACCGATTCATCTAGCATACGAAGCCCGTGTCGGTGCATCTGTTCATTATCGATGGATGTACCCCTTTGAAAGGTAAATAAAAATCGATATAATTTAAGTGGATTTTACAATTCATTGTTAATTCTCAAGATAATTTGTCTCTCTAGGTATCTACATCATCTAAAGAAGAAAGTTGGCAACAAGGCTCATATAGAGGCTTCGATATGCGAAGCATATCTTATCGAGGAGGTGTCAAACTTTTGCTCCATTTATTTCGATACTCATGTTGAGACAAATCGAAATAGACCTCAAAGGAATGACGAAGACGTTGAGGAAGGAGGTATATTCAATTTAAGGGGCAAGCCTATTGGGGCTAGTAAGAAACGGTGGTTGAGTGACGATGA
The DNA here is from genome assembly GCA_029216955.1 of Iris pallida. Taxonomy (NCBI): domain Eukaryota; kingdom Viridiplantae; phylum Streptophyta; class Magnoliopsida; order Asparagales; family Iridaceae; genus Iris; species Iris pallida. Next base: position 2,496 of record JANAVB010014098.1, read on the forward strand.
GTATGATGCCGCTCACCGATATGTCTTGTTAAATTGTGACATACAAGAAGTGAGAGATTTGGAGAAGTAAGTGACTACACCTCGTTATAATCTCTAATTTGGTGAGGTAAGTGACTACACTAATTTTTATTCTCTCTAACAGTGTATTTAGAGATGAAGTCAAAATAAGGACACCCGATATTACCGATGAGGGACTTCAAAGAGAGGTTGATTTTACCTTTCCGTCATGGTTTCGAGATTACGTAAGTAACTGAGATAATATGTTATGCGGCTACCATTTAAATATATATATGCAACTAAAATATTTAAAGTTTACAGGTTTTATTAGCTGAACCAAGTACACTACAAATGAGAGCATTCGTTATTTGTCATTGGGACCGAAGAAGCATGCAAAGACTTGGCCCGGCTATGTCGTTAATGGCTTCAAGTTTAAGACAACTCAACATCCTATAAATGCCGAATTTCTCAATGACGGCTTCAGTACGAAGGATTCTGGTGTTTGTATAAGAGGCACAATCTATGACGACGAACCGGACTTTGACTATTATGGAGTGCTTCGGGATATTGTAGAATTACAATATAGTGCCCCATTTGATATGCATATTGTTATGTTCAAATGTGAGTGGTTCGATACGACACCAAATATCGGTTGGAGAATCGATAAACAATTTGGATTCGTCGATATAAATCATCGCAGGAGGTATAGAGGGTCTGACACGTTTGCGATAGCAAGTCAGGCTGTTCAAGTCTACTATACAAGCTACCCAAGGCGTCGTAGAGATCGCTTTGACTGGTGGGCAGTATGCAAGATTAAATCTAGAAATACATTCAACGTTGGAGACCCAGCATACCAAGAGGACCAGATCGAAAAGCCCCAATACTTGGGACAACAGTCTTGTGACATGGATGTTGAATTAGAGGTTGATATACCTCTTGTTGATAAAAATAGAGGGGAGGAAGAGGTTGATATACAAGACTTAGATGTCAACCAGGGGAGAAAGAGGCGTCTTGTCCCAAGTATTGAGACTGAAGAAGAAGAAGAAGAAGAAGAAGAAGAACTTTATGAGGATGAGGATGAGGATACAGATGAATTCGACGATGAGGATGATGATGATGATGAGGCCGAGGCCGAGAAAGAGGACGATGACGATGATTAAATATCGCTATATTTCAGTTGTATCTTGAAGCACCCAATATCTAGTCTCGAATCCTAAATTACCCTATTACATTTGGATTTACAATTACAAGTCTAGTGGAACACAAGATGCCCTTTCATCAAAATTTACAAGAATTGTACTTTGTTGTATTGGTGCGTGATTTTATCAGATTTTGTGTATCTAGCTTTTATTCGTACTTCACTTCTGATTGTAATATTTATTTCAGTTTGGGATATTTGCGTATTATTGTATGAGTTTCTTTTTGCAGATGGCACTCCTAGGCCTACTCGTCTGGGCGGCACTCATCGCCCTGCTGCTGGTATGGATATGTTTAGTTTTATATTCATTTATAAATCTATGTTGTCGGTATTTTGTTTATGTGTTCTATTTACAGGGCATGGTTGCGAGCACCCGTACTGGTGGTGCTGGCCGTGGTCGTGGCGGTGGCGGCGGCGGCGGCGGTGGTGGTGGTGGTGGTCGTGGGCGTGGGCGTGGGCGTGGTGGTAGCGGTCGTGGTCGCCAGCCGCATTCCCTGGATGTGACCTCCGATCCCGACTTGGAGAGCCCGAACACAGGCTCTTCCCGCCGTCATTCTTCCTCGGTGCTACCGACATCGTCGTCGAGGCCTGTGACTCCATCCGCTAGCGGATCCATTCCGCCATCGGATGTACCAGCGGATGCAGCAGCAGATGCAGCAGGGGGCCCAGCAGTTACTGCAGGGTGGGCCTCGGAGTACCCCGGGATTCAGTTTCATCCTGTTACCGGGGAGTACGTACGCGGACCCGCGGATCCCCCGACGCCACCAGAGAGGCTGGTGGGCGAGTTCCGACGAGAGCTATGGCCCGCTGGTGAATCGTAAGTAAATTTAAGTTAATTTATTAAATTTATTTCATTTATTCAAGTTAATAATCCAGTCGTTGCTTCTTTATAGGTTTTTCCCGTGGGATGCTGCCCGGATTCTAGGGCGCATTATCCGGGATAACTACCATGGCCCCTACCTCAATTTTTCTGAGGTGCCTCAGGACATGAAGTACGTCTGGCTCGACGAGATGAGGGTATAAATCCGTCGGTGAATTATTAATTATTCTTTAAATCATTAAATTTTTTATTACGTGATATTTGAATTTATATGTCAGAGGACGTTCTGGTGGCCCCCCCATCGCGAGGAGGCGATCCGCAGGACCTACAAAACCGCCGCCGGGAAGAAGATACGGGATGCGGTGTACGACCTTCATACGGCGCATACGAGGAAGGACTGGATCCGGGTGGAGTACTATGAGCAGATGTTGGAGAAGATGGATACTCCGCAGTTCAAGCTGAAATCGGAGAAAGCTAAGGCTAATCGACAGGTCGCGGGTCTGCATACGGGGGGATCAAGGCCCCACGCATTGACGCGTGCAGGTTTGGTAAGATAGCGCAAATTCAAATTCATTCTATTATTTAATTTCGTACTGTTAATATACGAAGTTAATTAAATTCTACGTATGCAGGCCCAACGGACGGTGAAGCAGGGAAAAGAGGCGGAGACGGTCACCGCTCACGATGTATTCGTGCATACGCACAAGAGGCGGAAGGACGGGAGCTTCGTCGATGCGAGGGCCGAGGAGACTGATGTAAGTACTTACGTTTATGAGATTTATGTTAGAAATATAATTATTGTTAAGTTAATTAGATAAACTTAGGATTCAGACTATAACTTAGGGAAACATAGGATTTAGATTATAACTTAGGAAAAATTATAGTATAAACACATTCATTGGATAGGCTGCGTATCGTGAGGCACTTAGTCGGCTTGAGATCGAGCCCCCTTCCGAGAATGTCGGCGAAACGACGCCCACCCAGACGCACTCTTCTATGGCCGCTCGCTACAACGACGTGTTCGTAGAATCCGTCGGCGGCGTTAGGAAAGGGCGCGTCTACGGCTTAGGTTCCATGGCGCCCTCGTTGCAGCCGTCCCCGAGATATCCACCGCCTCCGCCTCCGCCTCCCCCAGCGCCCCCGGTTGACGATATTAGGGCACAGCTTGCGACTCTGACCTCCGCGGTGTCAGATTTGCGGGCGATAGTGTTGGGGTGCTATCCGTCTGCTCTCGGTCCGTCTGCTCCCGGTCCGTCTGCTCCCGATCCGTCTACTGCTGCTGCCGGTGCTTCGGATCGACCTGGTCCTTCTTCCCCCAGACGGCTTTCGTTTAACCGCTCTGCGGACGCCCGCATCGTATCGGATAACACCATCTTGACGCTCCTTGACATGATGTCGCCAGAGCAGCTACGCGCGCTTCCAGACCATGTCTTGTCCCAAGTGCCGGCACACACGGTGGAGGAGTACATACGCAAAGCGGATGCGGCGGCACGAGCACGAGACGATCCGACGGACGGGGTTTGATTTTGTTTATGTTGTTGGTTTTGTAGACATTTGGATACTGAGTATGTTCGGATATTTTTTTTATGTTTGGATAATTTAATGTTGGATATTGGATATATTGTGTTGGTAATATTTTGTTGGATATTGGATACGTTGGATATTGGTGTCGGATATGGATATTTTGCATATGGATATATGGTGTTGGATATTGGATACGTTGGATATTCGTGTTGGATATGGATATATGGTGTTGTATATAGATATTTTGCATGTTTGATATTGTGTTGGATGTGTTGTATAAACAGAAAAGAGTCTGTTTGCAGTATTTTTTTTTCAAAAATTAGCAGTTAGCGACGGACTGGCGACCACTCAGCGACGGATAGTCCGTCGCTAACTGGAGAAACTGAGGTTAGCGACGGAGTGGCGACGTAAAATCCGTCGCTACCTGGAGCATTTCAATAAAGCGACGGATTGGCGACGGACGATCCGTCGACCTGATGCTGTTTGATGTCCAGAAATTTTAGCTTTCGCGACGGATTGGCGACTAACTTACGGCGGACTTGCGACCACTCAGCGACGGATAGTCCGTCTCTAACTGGAGAAACTGAGGTTAGCGACGGAGTGGCGACGGACTATCCGTCGCTACCTGGAGCATTTCAATAAAGCGACGGATTGGCGACGGACGATCCGTCGACCTGATGCTGTTTGATGTCCAGAAATTTTAGCTTTCGCGACGGATTGGCGACTAACTTACGGCGGACTGGCGACCACTCAGCGACGGATTATCCGTCGCTAACTGGAGAAACTAAGGTTAGCGACGGAGTGGCGACGTAAAATCCGTCGCTACCTGGAGCATTTCAATAAAGCGACGGATTGGCGACGGACGATCCGTCGAACTGATGCTGTTTGATGTCCATAAATTTTAGCATTAGCGACGGATTGGCGACTAACTTACGGCGGACTGGCGACAAAGTCCCGACGGACTATCCGTCGCTAACTGTAGGAATTTAATGTATCGACGGATTGGCGACGGACTATCCGTCGCTACCTGGAGCATTTCAATAAAGCGACGGATTGGCGACGGACGATCCGTCGACCTGATGCTGTTAGCGACGGAGTGGCGACGGACTATCCGTCGCTACCTGGAGCATTTCAATAAAGCGACGGATTGGCGACGGACGATCCGTCGACCTGATGTTGTTTGATGTCCAGAAATTTTAGCTTTCGCGACGGATTGGCGACTAACTTACGGCGGACTGGCGACCACTCAGCGACGGATTATCCGTCGCTAACTGGAGAAACTGAGGTTAGCGACGGAGTGGCGACGTAAAATCCGTCGCTACCTGGAGCATTTCAATAAAGCGACGGATTGGCGACGGACGATCCGTCGAACTGATGCTGTTTGATGTCCATAAATTTTAGCATTAGCGACGGATTGGCGACTAACTTACGGCGGACTGGCGACAAAGTCCCGACGGACTATCCGTCGCTAACTGTAGGAATTTAATGTATCGACGGATTGGCGACGTACTATCCGTCGCTACCTGGAGAATTTTACATTGATCGACGGTTTAGCGACGGAATGTCCGTCGGTAATTGGGTATCAGAAATCTCTGATACGCTTTTGCCGACAAATTTACGACGGATTAGCGACGGATATTGGGTATCAGAAAATCAGTGATACGGTTTTGCCGACTGGTTAGCGACGGAGTTTTCCGTCGCTAACCCTATATCCTGATACATGTTTTGACGAAAGCTAGTCGGTAATCCGTCGCTATATATATTTAGATGCGCCGACGGTATTCCGTCGCTAAGTCGTCGCTGAGCGACGGAGTAGCGATGGATATGTTTTAGCGACGAGTTTATTCCCGACGGCTATTTTACCAAAATATCCGTCGGTAATTCGTCGGTATTTGTTTTTGGCGACGGATTACCGACGGATATGGCCGTCGGTAAATCCATGTATTTTGGTAGTGAAGGTAGCACCAACTGCTGATGAGATGGCAACCATTTTCGGTCTGCCAATGAATGATGACACTGAAGTTGATGAGAAGTATTTGAAGATCATCACTGAAAAGCAGAAGACCCCCCCACCAGCAGACTCATTCAGCATGTGTACAGAACACTTCACAAGATTGCTGAAAAATTCTAAGGGAAAAAATGCTGAAGTCTCAAACGCAGAAGTTAGAAAAAGGATCTTAGAGCTGCTGGGGGGCGAAAATGCAAGTCCTGATGAATTGGCCAAGTTAATAGTATTCAACTTGTGCCAAACAGCATTCTTCACCAGAATGGGGGGGTCGAACTTGCCATACAAGTTCTTCGCTCTGGTGGAGAGCACAGATGTTATAAAAAGCATCTGTTGGCCTCGAATTATACTAGGGTACGTCATGGACAGCATAAAGAGGGCTGTCACAAAATCTGAAGATGGTGATGTTAATATATCATACAAGAAGATTGAAGGTTGTACGATATACTTCTTGTATTGGTTTGCAGAGCACAGTCAACTGATAGAGAGGAAGTGCAAACCAACAGTCGCATCTCCGAGATTCGATACATGGGATGGGAATAGAATCTCGATATTCCTAAAAAATGAATATCAAGGTGCTCAAATGGATTCGGATTTGATATTCAAGGATCTTGTTGCATTGAATGTTGATGAACTTGAAGAAGTTCCAGCAGAGCAGCAATGTATAGAAGGTGGAGATAATTCTGTTGATGAAGAAGAACCACAAACTGAAGCTCAAGCACCAGCACCCTCTACAGCTGACAATGTAGATATGTTGCGTGTCTTGCAGGAGAAATCTCAGCTTATCGCTGAGAATGAGCAACTCCAGGAAAGAGCCCAGCAACTAGCGGCAGATGTAGCCCAACAACGTGCTGTGGGGCTCGTTGATGATGGCTTGGAGAAGGAGTTAGACTCTTTAAGGAACGAGAAATCGCTCCTTATTGATGATAATAAGAAACTCAGTAAGCGAGTTGAAGAACTGGAGGCACAGGGGTCGGAACTAGACTCCCTGAGAAAGCAGAAGTCTGAGCTTACTGCTGATAATGAGAAGCTTCGTCAACGTGTTGAGGAGCTACTTCTAAAAGGTAAGTTTTTATATTTTTTGTCTATTTTAATCTGTAATTACCTGTATCTAACAAGGAGAATGACCATTCTCCGTGTCAAAGTACACGGAGAATGAAGTTTTCTGTGTGTTTTGACCTATAAAATGTCATTCTCCGTGTCAAAATAGACGGAGAATGAAGTTTTCTGTGTGTTTTGACCTATAAAATGTCATTCTCCGTCTGTTTTGACACGTAGAATGCCATTCTCCGTGTCTATTTGGAAATGGAGAATAGCATTCTCCGTCTATTTTGACACGGAGAATGACATTCTTCGTCTCTTTTGACACGGAGAATGACATTCTCCGTCTAAATTGACACGGAGAATGACATTCTCCGTCTATTTTTTACGCGGAGATTGCCATTCTCCGTCTATTTTGACACGGAGAATGACATTCTCCAGATTAAAGTAAACGGATAATAATATTTTTTATTGTTTTTAAAAAGAAGATTATATAATATTGACATCATACCTCTTGTTGTTGTTTGTTTTTATATCAGTGAAAATGACAGAGGATCTCAAAAAAGAGAATGAAAAGCTCAATGATGATAACAACAAACTTCTAGAGGAAGTTGCATCGTTGAAAGACGAAATCACACAGAAGAATGATACAATTGTTAACCTTGAAGCAATGGCTAAAGCATTGCAAAGTGGGGAGACTCAAGCAGTTCCCCAAAAGCATTACACAAGAGCAAATGAACCTGCTGGAACTAAAAAACAATCAAATGCTGCAGATGAGGATGATTTTACTATATTGCAAAAGAAGAAAACATCCGATGCTACAACAAGTAAGAAGGTAGGTCCTGGTCGGAAAAGAAAAGATCCTTCCAGTCCCAGAAAGAAAGTAGCTCCTACTGGGAAAAAAAAAGCTCCTTCCAGCCCCGAGAAGGTAGACAATAAAAAGGAGATGTCAGCTCCTGAAGAACTTGAGGAAGAATCTCCTCAAACAGCAAAGCTTGTTAAAGAGGGGAAAATACTGATGCAATGTCCGAAGCTCAGACTTTGGAACCTTGCAGACGATGAGCTGAAGCAACTATACAGGAGCATCGTATACCAAAGAAGGATGTCTCCAACGTAAGTATTCTAAACTTGAACCAATTTTTGTACAATTCACAAGGGAGAATGATCATTCTCCGTCTCATTTAAAACGGAGAATGACATTCTCCGTTTATATTGACGCGGCAAATGAAAATGATCATTCTCCGTCTATAAAATACACGGAGGATGCCCTTTCTGTGTCATTTGAACTAGAAATGGCCATTCTCCGTCTATTTTGAGACGGAGAATGGCATTCTCCATGTTTAAACACACGGAGAATGGCATTTTATGTGTTTTTGACCTAAAGAACGAGCATTCTCCGCCTAATATGAGACGGAGAATGTCATTCTCCGTTATAAAATAGACGGAGAATGACCTTTCTTCTTGCATTAACCTAGAGAAATGAACATTCTCCGTCTCACTGACACGGAGAATGCCATTCTTCGTCTATTTTATAATGGAGAATGACATTCTCCTTGTATTTTGACCTAGAGAATGAGCATTCTCCGCCTTATTGAGACGGAGAATGTCATTCTCTGGGTCAAAATAAAGGGAGAATGTCATTCCCCGTGTTAATACAAAACGGAGAATACCATTCGCCGTCTATTTTAATACGGAGAATGACATTCTCCGTCTATTTTAACACGGAGAATGACGGAGAATGACATTCTCCGTCTATTTTAAAACGGAGAATGATCATTCTTCGTCCCATTTAAAACGGAGAATGACATTCTCCGTCCAATTCATAACGGAGAATGACATTCTCCGTCCATTTCATAACGGAGAATGATCATTCTCTATTGGAGTTATTTTTTATGCAATTTTATCATTAGCCTATATTATTATCATAATCGAAACTAAATTTATGTGCAGTGATTATGTATACATGTACATTCCAAATGCTCCAGAAGAATGTAAAATAAGAAGAAGAAACAATGATGTCAGCATGTTGTTAAATGCTAAAGATTTTCAAGACATACTAAATGAGGCGGATATAGAAGCCGGTGTTATGAACTACTTAATAAAGCTTATGAACGAAGTTCAAGCCGAATTAAGGTAGAACATTCAGTCAAGCTCGCAGGGTGCACAATGTAAATGGTTTACAATCATGATGCCCCATTCATTGGTAAGAATCGAAACTGAAAAATAAATATTAATGTGTACAGCTACTAATAGTGTTGTAAAAAACTAACTCATGATATTATTTTTTGTTTTTTTTTCTTCTGGAAAACAGAGTACTGCCCAGTATGTCGATGAAAAAATCCAACACCTGGAGCAGTGTACAATTTCAAAGTTGATATAGAAGATTTTATCATGGAGCTGGAAGATGACATTGAATGGCTATTCGTGCCACTCTTCCGCGAGGAGAATAAACACTATACGCTGCTGGCATTCAACTTCAGCTCCTATGTTTGGACGCACTACAACTCATTGCGGAAAAACACGGACGCTAAGGGAATCCAGGATGCAAAATACATGAAGAATAAAATCGAGCCAATTATAATAAATAAGATTGCATTGATGAGGAATAAAAGCCCAGCAATCCAGGAATACGAAACAACAGAGCTCAAGGTTTGTAAAGAATGCCCACAACAACTATCACCCAGCTGCCTGCTGTATGTTTCATATTATATTGAAAAGTTGTCGAGAGTTTCATTTGATTTACAGAAGAAAACAAACAAAGAAGTTCACAATACTATTGTAAAGAGAAGGCTAAATTTGGCTAAGGCTTTGCTTATGAGTGAATGTGCAGTTCCTTTTATACAATAAAAGAAAATGACAATGTAAATTGGCTAACAAATTCCTTGTATATATTCTGTTTGTCAGGTTTCTTTTGTAATGTATTTGTTTTCCTTTGTAATGAAATTCAATTTTTTGACTAATTTACATTGTTCTATATATGTAAATCTGTTTTGTTAAAGTTCTGTTGTTTGATTCAAACCTATAATGCTATTATCTGTGTTAATACAAACCTATAATGTGTGCATTTGGAACTTAGAAATGGCCATTCTCCGTTTCGTATGAGACGGAGAATGTCATTCTCCGGGTCAAAGGAGACGGAGAATGCCATTCTCCTTGTATTTTGACCTAGAGAATGAGCATTCTCCGTCTTACTGATGCGGAGAATGGCATTCTCCGTTTTAAAACACGCGGAGAATGATTATTCTTTGTATTTTTGACTTAGAAAGGAACATTATCCGTCTTAGTGACGCGGAGAATGGTCATTCTCCGTGTCAAAATAGACGGAGAATGTCATTCTCCGGGTCAAAAGAGACGGAGAATGCCATTCTCCTTGTATTTTGACCTAGAGAATGAGCATTCTCCGTCTTACTGATGCAGAGAATGGCATTCTCCGTTTTAAAACACGCGGAGAATGATTATTCTTTGTATTTTTGACTTAGAAAGGAACATTATCCGTCTTAGTGACGCGGAGAATGTCATTCTCCGGGTCAAAAGAGACGGAGAATGCCATTCTCCTTGTATTTTGACCTAGAGAATGAGCATTCTCCGTCTTACTGACGCGGAGAATGGCATTCTATGTTTTAAAACACGCGGAGAATGATTATTCTTTATATTTTTGACCTAGAAAGGAACATTATCCGTCTTAGGGACGCGGAGAATGCCATTCTCCGTGTCAAAACAGACGGAGAATGTCATTCTCCGGGTCAAAAGAGACGGAGAATGCCATTCTTCTTGTATTTTGACCTAGGGAATGAGCATTCTCCGTCTTACTGATGCGGAGAATGGCATTCTCCGTTTTAAAACACGTGGAGAATGATTATTCTTTGTATTTTTGACTTAGAAAGGAACATTGTCCGTCTTAGTGACGCGGAGAATGGCCATTCTCCGTTTCGTATGAGACGGAGAATGTCATTCTCCGAGTCAAAAGAGACGGAGAATGCCATTCTCCTTGTATTTTGACCTAGAGAATGAGCATTCTCCGTCTTACTGACGCGGAGAATGGCATTCTCCGTTTTAAAACACGCGGAGAATGATTATTCTTTGTATTTTTGACCTAGAAAGGAACATTATCCGTCTTAGGGACGCGGAGAATGCCATTCTCCGTGTCAAAATAGACGGAGAATGTCATTCTCCGGGTCAAAAGAGACGGAGAATGCCATTCTCCTTGTATTTTGACCTAGAGAATGAGAATTCTCCGTCTTACTGACGCGGAGAATGGCATTCTCCGTTTTAAAACACGCGGAGAATGATTATTCTCCTTGTATTTTTGACTTATAAATGGCCATTCTCCGTGTATCTAAAACGGAGAATGATTATTCTCCGTGTTAAAACACACGGAGAATGGTCATTCAATACATTATAAAGTCAGAGAGTATAAAGAAGAATAAGTTCTTATGCTGTTAATATATATGTGAAACATCAAATATGCAGAATTCAAACTATTACCATTGATATCAAAAAAATGTAAGATATGTATTCAAAAAACAATTTCCAGTTATATAAAAGAAGGAATATATGTGTATGTATTAACGAGGGGGGCGCTGCCCCCTTGACCACAGTAGCAGCATGTGGAGGCAGAGGACAAGTGCTGCGATTATGATTGCATAATTTAAAACAATTCTGGCACCTTATCTTTCTCTTCTCTTTTCCCTTGTTCTCATATTTGCTCTTGTAACGGTCCGCTTTTGGTCGTCCAGGACCCCGTTTCGGAACAGGGGGTAGAACAACATCAGTGGGATTATTTTCAAACTATTTTTCGCAATCTGGAACTGGACGAATGGCACATGAATATAACTTCTGGTAATAATCTGATGTCCAATACTGCTCCACAAAGTCGTAAACAGATTTATCTGAACCAACTCTGATGCATTGTATTGCATGGCTGCATGGGAATCCATATACCTTCCATCTACGACAACTACAATGACAATCAAGAAGATTCACCATATGGGAGGAAGTATCTGCGATCACCTCAAATTCAAAATCACCGGACGGATATACCCTATAACACATGCCATCATCTGTAAGCTGCTTCAGCATATCCTCAGCGTATGGAGTCAATTTGCTATTCAAACCAATTGCATCCTTGTGGCGATCCGAAATCATCTTCACACGGATGACATTTACAATTGCTGATATAGGCAATTTCTTCTCAGCCTTTATCCATGCATTGAATGACTCTACACAACTAGAAGCAACCTCACCGTATCTACATCCCGGGAAGAATGCGTTTGACCAGTGTTCAGGTTTTTGTTTATTCATCCAATTCACAACATGACCACAATTCAGATCATAAATCTTCTTGATTGCTTGTCTATACCCACCTTTATACAGAAAAACAAATAAGTAATAAAGAATTAGGTCAATTCACAAAATTATGAAAAAATAAGTGCATTCTCATAAGGATAATAGTCATTCTCCGTTCAAAAGCTAACGGAGAATGATATTCTCCGTTCTATGCAAGACGGAGAATAGTCATTCTCCGTTCAAAAGCTAACGGAGAATGACATCCTCCGTTCTATGCAGGACGGAGAATGGCCATTCTCCGTTTTAAAACACACGGAGAATGACTATTCTCCGTCTTACTGACGCGGAGAATGGTCATTTTCCTTGTTAAATTAATGGTAAATGCATAGAAAATGTGCATATATCTGTCTCATTAACACACCTGGAGTTAGAGCATATACTGCTTGCCTCCAAGCTTCAAGTACATGCGGATACACTCTTTCATTTCCTTTCTCTTTCAGCGGTATGTTATTCTTCATGTGATAATAGTAATAGCTATGATAATCATTAGGAAACACTTTAGGGACTTCAGAAACTAGACCGGTGCCTTGATCCGAAAGAAAAACAATACGCCTACTACATCCAACAACATTCTTTAGATTTCTAAGGAACCATTCCCAATTATCGCCATCTTCGCCTGAGACTATACCGTATGCAATAGGGTAGAACTGTTGGTTACCATTCTTCGCTGTAGCAGACATCAAACATCCTCTAAACCTCCCTGTAAGGAAAGTGGCATCCAAATATAGCATCGGACGACAATATTGAAAGCCTTCTACGCAAGCCCCATATGAAAGAAAAAGCCGCTCAAACCTCATTGATGAATCATCTTTCTGGAAGTCGATAACGGAACCATTATTGGTTTCCTTTACCTTGTTCACATACCAACACAAGTCACTGTAAGATCTAACATCATCTCCGTACATTTTCTGGTGCACCAGCCTAATTCCGTGGTATGCCTGTCCATATGTAACAGATAAGCCGTAGTCGACCTTGAAATCATCGACAACATATTTTGCGGACTTTTTAGGATGCATCCGAACAATGTCACTAACCAAACTTTTTACAAACTTTGCTGGAACAACCAGATTACCTTTATCCATATAGCCAGCTCCACAATTATGTTCTCCCACATACCTTCTTACCTCAAAAATTTGATTATTTTTCGAAATAGATATAGCATGGAAGCTCCACAAACAAGCATGTGTCTTGTAATTCTTGCAACAAACAGTATACCTCCCCGGCTCAGATTTCAAAATGTGGAATGGATGACGAGATTCAAAACATACCTTTCTAACAGCATTCCTAACTTCTTCAACACCATTTAGAAAAATCTGACCAACACCAGTAATTGATCCAGGCCACATATCCGATTTCCTCTTCTTCACTGTCTCAGTTGAGCCCTCATAAAATTGTACTACTCGTTTGTCCTTTACAGTAGGAGAACATCTACTCAAAGAACTAGAAGAGGAAGACGAAGGTCTCATGTGAAAGCTTTGACAAGGAAAAGATGTTGATGAAGAACATGGAGAGTGTATTTGCTCCACATATAGATCAAAACTCACATCATGAGTACCGTTAAAACCACCAACCAATGAGCGAAGCCAAAAATCACTTTCAACATACAGTTCAGTCCCATCAGAGTGCAAAAACCTGAAACGGAAGGAAAGTGGATCCAAAGAAGTCCATCGATCGCACACTTTATTCTTTAAAAAATCCACGGTACTTTCATGTGTGACACGGCAGGAAACTATGTCTCCCTTGAAACAAATGTTAACTAAACAACTTGATTCCATATCTTCCCCCCCTGATAACATAAAAACATAAGAGGCCACAAATAGAACAATAAAATTCTCATCTAATAATGATTATTCTCCGTCTAAAAATAACGGAGAATAAATATCCTCAGTTGGAACTAACTTATAAAGATCATTATCCGTCTAAAGTAAAACGGAGAATGTCATTCTCCGTCCTAATTAAGACGGAGAATGTCATTCTCCGTCCTAACTAAGATGGATAATGTCATTCTCCATTCAAATTAAGACGGAGAATGGCATTCTCCGTCCTAATTAAGACGGAGAATGGCATTCTCCGTCCTAAAAACATACGGATAATGATCTTTATAAGAAGTAATTGTCATTCTCCTTTAAAATATAACGGAGAATGCTATTCGCATAAAATAACAAGATTAAATATCTCACTAACATTTTCTAAGTTAATAATCTTCATAACAAAATCAAATTCAGCATAAATTTCGAGATATACGAAGCTGATGGATGAATTTCTACAGATCTGAACTCTCACCTTGTTTTAATATCTATAAAAAGAAAAGAAGAAGATCTTCTATCCACAATTGACCTAATCGCCGAAAACCACGAAGATGATGTTGATGATGATGATGATCGATGATGATGAAGGATGATCGACGTTCGACTGACGAAAACCACAGTGAACTACGAACGATTCTGCGATCTCTAATAAAGATTATATCAATGGATTTCAAATTTCTCGTGAAGAAGAAGAAGAATACGAATTTCTCAATCCAAATCTGAGTTTGCGAATTCATAATTATATATAGATGTCCAAATTTACGCGAAGGGGTATTTTTGGAATTATGATAATGGCAAATTTTGTAAATACATAGCAACTAGAGAGAATCTTGAAATATTTAACGTGTAAAAACTTAATTCTGGACATTTCATAAAAATAATCCAGCGGGTGGACATTTCATAAAAGTCCCCCCGAAATTGGGCTTCTCAGCAATTTCCAGTTCCAGAACCCTTCTAATCTAACACCACATATTAAATTTCATAAAGTTAACCATTTGAACAAACGGAAAAACAGAATTTGTAACTACAAATTTTGAAACCTCAAATACTTGTAATTCAATATTCTTTGTGGAATTACAATTCAACTCCTTGTGACCAACATCCCCGACTTTTTTTTCCCTCCTCAGTTGACATAAGAATCTCATGTGGACGAAGCCATGCAGCTGAGACCATAAAGTTTAATGGTCCGTCTATGTTAAGTCAAGAATGAGAAATACCAGCATAGCCTGCCAATCCAAACATCCGAACAAAAGGCTGCAATGCAACGTAGCTAAAATAAGTAATAGTACCAAAATTAACTTAATTAGCATATATATATATTTTAATCCTCACAAAGAACAACTCCACGTTTTTAATGCAAGCAATGACATCAATCAATCCTCTCCGCCTCTCCCTCCCTCTCCTCTTCCTTCTAACATTCCTCGGCGGTGCCGATGGCGCCAAGGACCCGATGAACGCAGTCGATCAATGCTGGCGCAAGAAGACGAATTGGGCCGACCACAGGCCGGACCTTGCAATTTGCGCGGTCGGGTTCTGTGGCAAGATGAAGAAGAACAGGGGGAAGCATCTAACGTTCTACGAAGTCACCGATTCCGGCGACAGCCCATTGTGGCCACGCAACGGGACGTTGCGATACGGAGTCACCATGACAACCGGGAAGGTGTGGATCACATTCAAGACCGACATGACAATCAACCTCAAGGCGCCACTGATGATCAACAACCGCACCGCCATCGACGGCCGCGGCGCCAACGTCCAAATTGCTTACGGGGCCGGCTTCTTGCTCTATAAGGTACGTATACAATTCTGGTGACATATTGAGATAATATAAACAGATAATTCCGAACTAACCCAAATTCTAAAAGTTGGGTGCAATTGCATGGAAATGAAACTAGTGTAGTGTACGTAGGTACTAATATATATAGGGGACGGCCGGAGGGTTGGATTGTCCTATCCTGAAACTAATTTTGGTTGTCCCTTAATCCTTATTGCCAGCTAGTCCTGGTGGTCATCTGTGACTCTGACCTTGATGGAATTATGCTGAGCCTGGGGGGTTGTCCTAGCAGAGGGGGTTGCCCAATTCCCAAGTTTTGTTCGGCTTACCCTAGGGCCAGTCCTGTATATGTATGGAAACTGCTACGTTGTCCTTTCATTAGGGATGACCGTGCCAGCCCGCGGCCACGTGCCGCGTCGCAGCCCCCTACTCCGAGGTGGGCCCTTGCTGGCAGGGAAGCAATGGCGGGCTGCCATGCGGACGCGGACCACCGCGGTCACCCCTAGCGGCGGGCAAATTAGCATTACTGTATACATATATGGAAACTGCTACGTTACTCGCTGCGAGGGGTGACCGCGCCGGCCCGAGTCCATGTGCCATGCCGCCATTGGCCCCCAGCCGAGGGTGGGCCCGTGCTAATAGGTGGGCAATGGCTGGCTGACATACGGACACGTACCGGTGCGGTCATCCCCAGCAGTGGACAAATTAGCATTTCTGTATATAATATATAGGTAGTTATTTAGGGTTGTGATTACATGACAATGCATGGTACTGGTTCAGGTGAGCAATGTGATCATCCATGGTCTGCACTTCCACCATATCTTTGAGCAAGATACTGCTACGGTACGTGCACCGGGGGAGGTGTCCTGAAGATCACCGGAATCGACGGGGACGCCATCCGCCTGGTCAACGCCTACAAGATCTGGATCGACCACAACACCTTGTACAAGGGAACCGACGGACTGCTGGATGTCACGCTCGCGTCCACGAGAATTACCATCTCCAACAACCGGTTCAGCTACCACAACAAGGTCATCCTCCTGGGACACTCCGACGACTACGTCCAAGATCGCGACATGCGCGTCACCATCGCGTTCAACCACTTCGGCCCCAGCTGCAACCAGCGCATGCCTAGAATCCGCCATGGCTACGTTCACCTGGTCAACAATGTCTATGACGGGTGGTTGCTGTACGCAGTCGGAGGTGGCATGAATCCTACGATAATGAGCCAAGGCAACTACTACATTGCTCCCCAGAAGAAGAAAGCGGTACGCCTTTTCTGTCTTTTCAGATTCAACAGCATGCATACCTACTTACATGCATGCACGTTAACGTTAATGGAGGCAGACGGGAGCAGTTCTGTTCTGCTGTCCCATTTAATTCTGTCCAATTATGTCCCTCTTTCTATTACATGTGAGCCACCATCCGCATACCTACTTTCATGGTCCACATGTAATAGAGAGAGATATAAATTGGACATGATTAAATGGGATAACAGATCTGCTCCCGGAGGCAGACACCTATTGGAAGTAATGCTATATGACTACAACCAAAGGGTTATAATTCTTTTACAACTTGCCATGTGGCCGGCGGAAGGAAGATGAGCCCATTTTTAATTTTTCAAAAGGAGGTTTAAAGGTCTTTGTAGTTTTTTTAAAAATTGATTATTAAATGAAGTTGGATGAGAGAGTAGTGCTTAAACATAAATATGGTCGAGTACAAAATTTATCCCTTTTTTCTTATATATTTAGGGTTTGGTTTATCATTTTTCTTTAAAATTAACAATAATTTAGATTTTTTTCCCTAATCGAAGTTGGTTGGGACAAATAAAGCAATAATATCTAGGATAAAGCCAAAATTATAACCAAGAGCTAATAACCCACTTACAACTGCCTACGTGACTGTTGCTACTTGATCTCCTCTCCCCCCTATCCCCACATGGGGAAAGGAGAACGAATTAGAAACTGTCACGTAGGCAAGTTGCAAAAGGATTAATTGTAATCATTGGTCGTAGTCATAGCCCTAATATCTATCATCAAAGTAGAGAACAAATCAAAACTAGATTCAATCAGAGCTAATAGGCCATTGAACAAGAGACCATTCATAACTGAAACACAGTAGCAGGAAAGAAAAAAAAGGCACTCCAACATGGACCATATATATCACACATTTACATGGAGTGTCTGCATGTACAGAATTTGACACGAACAACTTACCATTAACTATATATACGAAGTACCCATTAATTGCTAAGAAATGTGCGTCCTTGTGCAGATTATATGGGAAAATTCCGGCACATCATGGAACCTGAAATCGGTAGACGATGTCTTCATCAATGGAGCTTTCTTCAGGGAGGAGGGCAAGAAAAGCGTCATCCCCCGGTACGGCCCATGGCAGAAGTTCCCCGTGGGAGCCAAGGAGGATGTGCCGGCGTTAACAAGAGACGCAGGTGCACTCCTATGCACTGTTGGACGCAAATGCTCATGAACCGTCGTTTGTTCTTATGCTTAGTTTAATGTAAAGATCAAAACATGGGCAGTTTTAACTAACCATGCTTCATATGGTTGTTGCCCTAACCAGGGGCGGATCCAGCCATAAGATGGGGTGTGTTGGAGCCCACCCTAAGAATTTTTTTTTTACTTTTTTTTCTTTATGTTTTTGAATTTTTGATTTATTTATATGGGTTAGCCCATTTCTGTTTTAGTTTCTGGATCCGCCCTGGCCCCAACAGTAATTAGTGAAACCATCATATTTGATTTGATTTGATTTTGTTTTCTCTTTCACATCAATTATTCTGTTGTGGTTTTTATGTACATCGATTGAAACTTTAAAAAATGTTAAATGTTGTGAAAATGAGAGAGAAATTGAATAATTGGTAGCCGAATCAATCCTCCAGGCTTTTCTTATTAAGAATATATATGAATAATCAATCTAAATTGTAAAGCCCATTGGAAGATACCAACTTAAATGAATAATCCATAAGTTGTAACTTGTTGACCAAGACCGTGCCAAATCTAAACTGAACCCCAATGTTAAGCCAAAAGCCAACGCAAAAATTCCAAGTACGATCGAGGTGTAACATTTGGCTTGTGTTCATACAAGAGCTACTAGCACCATCGGCCGAGGAGCTGGAGTAGCTCGAAAGGAATCGAATGTCGTATCATGTTAATTTTAGCAAATCAATATCTGATCGGCATACTAGTGGCATATCGTCGTATGCTTGAAAGTGCAGAATTTGTCTAATAAGTTTGGAGGCAAAGTTGTGCTCATTAAGCAATGCCAGTGGCATTCTGGCGATACGATCGACATACCACCGAGTTTGGGGATGATCAAATTAGTGGACGATTCAGATCTAAAGTTTATCTTTTTGACATTCTAGATTACTTCCAATTTAGGTTAAAGTTGGGAGACTCCTTGAAGAGAAGGGGGGGGGGGGGGTTGGAAAAACAATATTGCTTGAGGCTATCATGCTAGAGCACTAAGTGCCTTTCTAGGGTTTGCTGGAAGGCCATTAAAGCGTTTTTAAGAGAGAGAGAGAGAGAGAGAGGTCTCATCTGAGATATGTATACAGAAGTGTAATCCAAATAAGATATTTTTTGATAAATTTAATAAATTATCCCCTCAAAATAAACACTTCATAGTATGACTCTATGCTCCCTGTATTCTAATCATATCGCCTCTTCTCATTTATTTTCAAGATGTTACTAAGTCAAAATGACATTATTTTCCTTTTTGCAATGCCACTTACATCACAATATTCTATGTAAAAAAAAAGAGAACGAAAAAAAAATCCTCATTAACTACTTGCAAATAAGTTCTGGCATTCACCGGTTTTCTTATATTCATCAACTTCCAAACATAAAGCTGATAAGAGAAATAAAATTGGATGAACTATCCAATAATTCTAAGTTAGTCTGGCATATTTTTCCAGTTAACTTAGAATTAAATCCATTCTTAATCATCTTTTGTACGTTCCTTTTCTTTCTTGGAATGATTTGTAGGTGATGCAAAACTGAGAGAAGATCAAAAGAAAGAAAAGAAATCATCATGTGAAAAGTCCCCAGTTCCCATAATAATTTCTAATGTGAAGCATGGATCAAAATTTAGAAACTAGAGATGAGGAAGAGGGGGTGGAGAGATCCTTACTTGTCGGAGGAGAGGGATGAGCTAAAGCAGCGGTGGTGGTCATGGCCGAGATGGAGAGGAGGAGGTGTTACTGATGTGAGGGAGTTGTAGGGACGCATGGTGAGGGCTCGCCGAAGGTTGGAGAGCGGTGGGGACACGGTGGGGGTAGAGGTGGCAAAGGGAAGGGGTAGGGAGAGGGTTTCTGTTTTCATTTTTGGGGTAGGGTGAGTGAAAATTTGGGGGGGGATCAAAAGTTTTGATGAGAGTGAAAATGAATGGAAAACATTGAAGCTGCTTGCATATATCAATTTTTAGCGATGCCAAACACGTGTCGTTAAAAATCGCTAAGGATGATTTATTAATTTTAAGGACATTGCTAGACATCAATGTTGTTGCTAATTCAATGGCGTCTACCAATGCCTAGCGACATATACGTTTATATAATCTCAAAGTTGTCGCTTTTTGTCGCACTTCGTCGCAATTAGCAACGTCATTTTATTGAGTCGCTAAATATATAACCATACTTAGCGACGTCTTTATGTGGGAGTCACTGTAGACGTCGATAATTTGACTTATTTTAGTTGTGTTTGTTTGCTCTAGACCTGATCTCTCTTTCTTTAGGGGAAGCAAGAAGAGAGATCTCTATCCTTCTCCACTTAGCTGGGATAGTCCATGTACGAACGACACTTTGTGAAAAGCTTCTTCGTGCAACATCGCAAATATATATATGTTATTTGTATAGTATAGAAAGATGCTCATCAACTCTTCACCTAATTTCCCAACAAGTTGTTTATTTCATCGACTTTCGCCCATCGAGTAGCTTAGTTTAGCTAGTCTTCAACTTTAAAAAATAGGGCATACTAATTCTTGAGAGTGAATACTAAAGAACCTAATAAACATAGGGTCCCGGGGGCTTACGAGGTCTATATCACCAAAGAAGAGAAGGATTTAGGCAACTTCTAGCCAGGGAGAAACAAATCCCCGTATTTACTATACGTATATACGACGTATATACGACAGAATATGCATTAGACAGGTCAATATCTTTCCCCCCTTTCTGAGTAAAAAAAATCAAAGAAAGGGTCGAGCCTTCCAGGTCTCACATCGTTCTATGCTCTAATGTTCAAATGACATGATGTCTTCCCAGTGTGGAAGGTCAAAATTGTGTCAAGTATTGTCGATAGATGGTAGCATGTGCCTAAGACAACAATAATATTTACTTTATAAATTAGGGTGGAGCGGGATGTGAGCAAGATGTGGTGAATGTTAGCGAGGCAAAGTTCACAACCATTACCATTAAGTAAGCCCCTTTTGTACTTTCCTCATTTTTAAAAGACATTGACGTAGAAGAAAAAAAAACTATATTTGATCATTTGGAAACTAAAATTGGCAAGAGTGGTCTTAGTGAATTAGGTGAGCCTAATTTTTGTGTCTTTATGATAGGGCCACCAATATTTTAGTATGTTGAGCCTAGTCCATGTCATAATCTTATAACTAAAACACTTGTAACTAAACATAGATTGGTATATCTTAATTATTACTGTAATTAATTAAATAGATCAAATGTTGAACCCTATAAATTTATCTAAACCTTGAACTTATAGAGCATGTTATGCCTTCCAAGTATCTAGAACTTGTCCCAAGTATCCAAACTATGAACAATAATTATGATCATAAGTTTATTACATATTATTATAATGTTTGCAAGATACAACATTTGATTACAGGGACGATGACGATCATTTGATGAAGAAGACATTTTGTCAAGTTTGGCGCTATATTATTCCGAACTACGGAGATGTAGAGCTAGATAGTTGATTATTTGGGTGCGTGGTCCCACATCACTAGTGTACTTCACCTCCATGACCATCGGGGACATCACGGGAGTGTGTCGTCCTTTGAAGTCGAACAAGTTAGCAAAGGGACATGGAGTTTATATGATTCACCAGGAGGTGAAGTCTTGGAGCCGGAGAGAGTGATGCGGGACCATCCAAGTCCAGCTCAACTCTAATTAAATCTAAGATTGTACTATATTACATAGCTCAATACTTACCTGCAGTTAATCTCAAACACACTTTCCACAGTGTCTAAACATAAATAAGAAGTGAAAAGACAATTATCTATGTTCATAGAAAGAAAAAAAAAAACTCGTATTCAGTCACCACCTTGTGATGAGATCTTCAAGTTGTTCTACAAGTTTCAAGCAATATAAGTTAATGGAACAAATTCCTTTGTAGGGATAACATATCAGCCAGATGTTTCCCTACAAAGGATCTGGCCAGGGGTGGAGCTACCACTGGACACGGGTGGGCTGTAGCCCGCCCCAAATTTCTGAATTTTTTTTTTTTTTTGATTTTTTAAAATATTTTATTAGTTGTGTTTATATTTTTGTTTGAATTTGAAGTATACACCAATTAAATGTAAATAAATTCTCAAAAAATTAATATTTTAGACAGTGTGATGCTGGTCCTCGTGTCGTTCAAGATATACCTAAAAGTTCAGCCCTCCCTAATGAGGCTAGCTCCGCTATTGGATCTGGCTCAGGTTTACATAAGAGCAAGACATTTTT
>JANAVB010014099.1:0-127500 GCA_029216955.1 Iris pallida
ATATAACTTCAATAGCAGATAATATATTAATTTTAACTATTATTTATAATTAGTATTGATCATTAAGATGAACCCCAATTACATGCAGTATTAGCTATGTGGCCGTCTGTGTCGTACTACATCACTACATGGTCTTGGCTTAGTACGGTCCTATTCCGGCTGGTTTGGTACAACCGGGATTCCTAAAAGTTAATAATATAAATCAATAACTAATTAATTATTTATAGGGGTCATGTCACAACTTAGTTTGGTTTTCCTAGTCGGGACACTCCCATGGCTTGGCTTTCCCTAACTTGGCTAGAACACTAGCCAAAGGATGCCACTGCACTATCCGTGCCACAATTTCTAATCGTCTCATATTCCAACTCTTAACCATGATTAAGGCAATCTATCGTAATAACTATTTAATTAAATATTTATAAAATCTCAAAAATCACCGTTTAAGTCAAATAAAAGAAATAAAAATATATTAAAATTTTGGGAAGGGGGATTACAACTCCCAGTAGGGATGAGTGTTGCCCTCTAGTTGTGCTCTTACTGTTGTCATCCATAACTCCGCAGGCAGCTGTGAAGCCTTCAGAAGCATCTCAGTGTTAGAGATCCAATCAGTGATCCCCTAAGGGCTCTCACTGCCCTTAAAAGTCTTCAGATTCATTTGACAAAACCCTCGGATCGTACCCACCCTCTATGCTGGTACTGGTGCTGGTGCACTCTCTAGGGCCGTCATCAAGCACTGTCTCAGGACTTCTGTCTAGTGCCATTGTTGTTGCATCATTAGTTGGAAGAATTTGAAGCATTTGCGGTTGTCCTTCCTGCTGAGGCATTTTGGCAACATCATCTCCGGAGTGATTGGAGGAGGTGGAGGTAGAGGATCCTACGGTCATCGTCCATGTATTTGAGAAGTCTGGCCGTCATGATGTGTTACGCCCCAGTACCGAAATACGGAGACGGACTAGGCCAGCTACTCTATATGAGGTACGTAACGTCATACGGCGATCGTGGCTGTCGAGAGACTAGGGGGTACATGCTACAATCAAGTCTCCTATGGTCCCACAGAGTTCTATGTCTCAATTAATCAAATCACATCAGCAAATAGATGAACATTAAAGATAAAGCAGTAAGGCGTCCCCGACGCTTCATCAAAATGATCATGAGAGCTAGCTTCATAATTTAGCTATCTCGGAGAGTCAAGAGTACAAAATTATACACAGCTGCAGTCTGTTTAATTACAATTATGTACTGACACAAAACATCAAGTAATCCAGCTAACAGGTGCCGGTGGCTAAACGCCGCAAAAGTATAAGCAGGAGTGGTGGAGAAGAAACCCACTCGAGTCTCCGAACTGCCATGCTCCTAGTATGCACCATGGATGTCGGGGAGGAAGATCGTGTCCTCAGGCTCTGCTACGGGATCTGGCCAAACAAAACTAGCGGGTCAGCCCCGAATAGCAAGTACCGCCAAAGGGCACAAGAGTTAAGACTAAAAACCCAGTTAATAGAAAATTGACAATAGTAATTCTTATGCTACTATTATAGGGTAGCGCAACATCCTCGAACCCATATGGCACCCTTACAACCAAACAAGGACAAAAGGTGCCGCATGGAGTCGGGACGTGTCGTACTCTATAACTTTCACATAAGTTAAAAGGTATAAACAATAAAATCTTCTGATCGTGACTTCGGTCGATAGCCTATTGCAGCACAATAACCAACCCAACAATCAAACAAGAACATGGGTTGGATCATATACCATGATAGACCATGTTCCTCAGTCATTCACAGAAGTAGCAGTTCACAACCAGAATAAGTCTTCCGTTCATAACTTCGGTCCACAGCCTATCATAGTACGATAACCAACCCAACAATCAAACAAGAACATGGGTTGGATCACGTACCATGACAGTCCGCTTCCCTCAGTTACTCACAGAAGGTAATAGGGTACAAGCAAGTCATTTTCATAGCCAATCAAGTCTACGAGTTTCTAGTGGGACGAGGTTATCCCGCATTATGTTATGTAGAAATCCTCAGATCGTATCTTTCCAGCAAGGCTAGCCAACCCAGGGGTTCGCGTAGACAGGTATGATTGAGCACAGGTCCCTCGCAAGGCCACCTTGCTAAAATATATATAGCAGGAATTAATCGGATACAGTCATCCACTCGTTGCAGATGACACAGTATCCGTGGAGACCAGCCGGCGCGTCAAGACAGTATCTCAAGGCGGCTGGTGTAACACGATCTCGGGATTCTTGCCCTCCCCATGCATCTAGTATGTTTAGTTGCCTAGTTTAACCCTAGGTGAAATCTTGGACTCACATGCTGTGGCCTGCATGATTATCCTCCTAAAGTCGTACTTCAGTACGAGTACCCCAAAGAGGATCCATGTCAATCAGTATGTCAACATGTTCTACCCTCCTTAGTGTAATGCATCATTGCAAAAAATGCCACGTGGAGTTACGAGTCATTTGTCGAGCACGAACAAGAACTGGGACATTCAGGTACATAGGTAGGAACACTTTGTTCTCCGGGTCACATTAGTGCTCATATCATGCTCGGAACAAAAGGCGTAAGGATATAAAATGGGCATATAATATATATATATATAATAATAATAATAAGGTAACAATATAGGGCACAAAAGTCCATGCGGCTCAAGGAGAGTGAGTCCATGCGGCTGGGTCAATACAGGTTCATGCGGCTGGGACTGCACGCTCATGCGGCTCAGGGAGCCCAAGGCGCATGCGGCTGGAAAGGCGGGTTCATGCGGACGAAGGGGTGTCGGCTTATGCGGCTGCGAAGGGAGCAATCGCCAAGTGGCCGGGTTCAACAGCATATGCGGCTATGATCAGACGAAGTCCTATGCGGCTGAGCATGGGCGATACATATGCGGCTGGATGATGGATGGGCCTTATGCGGCTCAAAAACAGTAGCGCATATGCGGCTGGGTGCAAAAGAACTCATGCGGCTGAAAGCTAGCCGCATGAAGTCCATACGACTCAAGATAACAGGGGCTCATGCGCCTGAGTCTGATCAAGGCTATGGGGCTCAATTACTTGCCGCATGAAGATTCATGCGGTCAAGTACTCAAGCAAGTCTTATGCGGCTAGGAAGGACTTTCCATGCGGCTGAGCTCGAACGAGCCTCATGCGGCTGGAAAGGCCATGCGGCCAGAGACTTGCCGCATGAGGATTCATGCGGTCAAGTACTGCTCTTCTTCTCCACTGGTCCGAGAAGAGGAGCCAAGCAACCATGGCTTCCAAGCTACACAAAACCTTCATCCGGAGCCCAAATCGGAACTTCCTTAGGTCAAAATGGGGTAGAACGAGATCCTCTACAACATGGAACCATCAAAACTAGGAAATAACAAGATTAAGTAGATCAAAACCCAAGAAATTTGAAAATAAAGTAAACCTAGATCTACAAAAATCAAAGCTTCAAAATGGAAAACTTCAAGTTCTAAACTAGTATAGAATAAGGAGAAGAACATATTTTGACAAATAATTTTATAAGAAAACATCAACAACATCTATGGATCCATCTCTTGAGCAAGTTGGTACTTGCCTTGGTTGGTGGAGGAAAGTAAATGAGAGGAAATAAAAAATGAGAGGAGAGAGAATGAGTTGAGTTATTATATAGAATCTTAGACCTATGGGTTCATGATGAACCATTGGTGAACCAAGAATAGGTCACCCAAATGAGCCAAAATTGTAGGCCCAAATGCAGGAAATAAATTAGGAAATAATATTTTGTCGAATATTTTGGGAAATGCATGAAGAAATACAGCATAATAAATACAGTATAAATTCAAGGTAAATACGATTTATCGGTTTACGTATTAAAATACGTATTCCAGGATCGGGGAGTGACATCTCTACCCTTCTTAGAAAAATTCCGTCCTCGGAATTCCAGCCCAGACAGGATAGTGAAATCAGGGAAAGCAAGGCTCAATCATATATAAGTTAACTACCATAGCAGTTATTATCATACATCACAAAGTGCAAAACAAGCAGGTGCAGATAAGCATGGACTCGTATCAATAAGGTATAAAAATATACCTTATCAGTCAAACAAATGCGGATACCGAGATCTGATCTCGTCCTCGCGCTCCCAGGTTGACTCTCCCGGAGAGTGATGGTTCCAAGAAACACGGACAAGGCTTATCGTCCGATTCTTGAATACCTTCTCTCGCCGGTCTAAAACAGACACGGGTTGTTCCTCGTAGGTTAGGTCGGTACCAATGACTAACTCAGAATGATCGAGGACATGACTCGGATTCGGGACATACCTACGTAACTGGGACACATGAAACACATCATGTATGCCAGTTAACGAAGGCGGAAGGGCAAGTCGATAAGCCACATCGCCTACCCGAGCGAGAATCTTAAAAGGACCAACGTATCTTGGACTAAGCTTTCCTCGGGTTCCAAATCTGATGATACCCGAGTAGACGAAATCCGCAGAAACACTTGGTCGCCAACTCTGAACTCTAGAGGCCTACGATGCTGATCTGCCCAATGACGATGTCGGTCTTGTGCAACTCGAAGGCGCTCTCTGACCAACTTAACTATCTCCACAGTCTGCATGATCATCTCTGGTTCCAACAACTTCCGTTCTCCGACGTCGTCCCTTGCCAAAGGGGACCTGCACTTCCTTCCGTACAATGCTTCGAACGGGGCCATCTGAATGCTAGCCTGATAGCTGTTGTTATAGGAAAACTCCACTAGATGAAGGTGATCCTCCCAAGATCCGCCAAAATCCAAGGTACACGCTCGTAGCATATCTTCTAATGTCTGAATAGTTCTTTCAGATTGCCCGTTGGTTTATGGATGATAAGCAGTACTGAATCTTAACTTGGTTCCCAAACTTTGGTGTAAGCTCTGCCAAAAATGGGAAGTAAACCGCGTATCCCGATCTGATACTATACTAACTGGAACACCGTGCTGCCTTACTATCTGCTTTATGTATATTTCTGCTAACTGTTCAGTAGTCTGCCCAACTCGGAAGGGAAGGAAATGAGCGACCTTTGTGAGTCGATCTACTATTACCCAGACTGCATTCTTACCAGTCGGGGATCTAGGTAAACCGGTCACAAAGTCCATCGTGATGTGCTCCCATTTCCATTCTGGGATAGGAAGCGGCTGTAGCAATCCTGCTGGTCTCTGCTGCTCGGCTTTCACCTGCTGATATACCAGATACTTGGATACAAATCTCGCTATCTCTCTTTTCATGCCATTCTACCAAAAGTACTGCCTGATATCTCGATACATCTTCGTTCCTCCTGGATGAATAGAGTAAATAGAACTATGAGGTTCGGACATAACTTCTTGCCGAAGGTCTCCACTCGGTACACAGAGTCTGTTTCCAAACCTGAGCGTACCATCTTCATGAATCACTAACTCCTTCCTACGGCCTGATTCACACTCCGACCGCAACTTCTGAATCTGTGGATCTTCTGCTTGTGCTGCCCTTATCCTCCCTACTAAGGTTGACTGAACCTGCATACTGGTCATTCTTCCTATATCCCTTGGCAAAACTACTTCGATTCCTATACTCTGAAGGTCTTCTAAAATATGCTTCTGCGAGGTCAAGATAAAGGCACTGTTTCTCCTACTCAGTACATCTGTAACTATATTCGCCTTGCCTGGATGATATTGAAGATCTAAATCAAAATCCTTCAGCAGTTCTAACCATCTTCTTTGCCTCATATTCAAATCTTGTTACGTAAACACGTATTTCAAACTCTTATGATCAGTATAGATCTCTACCCGATCCCCGTATAAATAATGCCTCCACAACTTGAGTGAAAACACCACAGCTGCTAACTCCAAATCGTGAGTCGGGTAATTCTTTTCATGGTCTCGAAGCTGTCGAGACGCATATGCTATCACCTTTCCGTGCTGCCTCAATACACATCCAAGACCCTTCCCAGATGCGTCACAATATACTGTAAAGCCTCCCGTTCCTACTGGAAGCGTCAAGATCGGGGCTGAGATCAATCTCTTCTTCAATTCTTCAAATGATGCCTGACAGCTAGCTGACCAAACAAACTCTACATCCTTGTGCGTCAAACGCGTTAAGGGCACAGAGATCTTGGCAAAGTTTGCCACGAACCTTCTGTAGTAACCAGCTAATTCCAAGAAACTTCACACTTCTGCAACCATTCTCGGGACTGGCCAATGCTCTACGGCCTCAATCTTCTTCGGATCCACTGACACTCCTGCCCCAGAAATTATATGCCCCAGGAACGAAATGTGATCTAACCAAAATTCATACTTGTCGAGCTTCGCATAAAGTTGATGCTCCCTCAATGTCTATAAGACAGTCCTAAGATGTTTCTCATGCTCCTCTTCACTGCTGGAATAGACAAGAATGTCATCTATGAATACCACCACAAATTTATCCAAATACGGTAGAAAGATGCGGTTCATTAAATCCATGAATACTGCGGAGGCGTTGGTTAGTCCAAAGGGCATTACTAAAAACTCATAATGCCCATATCTAGATCTGAATGCTGTCTTCGGTATGTCTTGCTCCCGGACTCTTACTTTATAGTATCCTGACCGAAGATCGATCTTGGAAAAGACACTGGCCTTGCTTAACTGGTCAAACAGGTCATCAATCCTTGGTAGCGGGTACTTATTCTTTACTGTTACTGTATTCAGCTTGCGGTAGTCGATGCAAATCCTTGTAGACCCATCCTTCTTGGGAACTAGAATCACTGGCGTGGCCCAGGGCGAATTACTGTCTCGGATGAATCCCTTCGACTTCAACTCTTCTTCATGTTGATACAACTTATCCTGTTCTGACGGCGACATTCTGTAAACTCTGTCTGCAATAGGCCTCGTTCCAGGGTTCAACTCAATGCTAAATTCTACCTCTCTGACTGGGGGTATCCCTGGGAGCTCATCAGGGAAGACGTCGAGAAGAGAAGACGTCGAGAAAATCTTCGACCACTCTCGGAATCTGTCCTGGCTCTGACACTGCTGATGAGATGACGCCTCCGGCCTGATTCTTCAAGGTTCGAGTAAAGATGAACTGCTCCATCCCAGGAACGTTGAATATGACCCTACCTCCTCTACAATCAATTATCGCATGACTGTCTCTCAACCAGTCTATGCCAAGAACGACATCAAAATTCCCCATAGGGAATTCAATCAATGATGCGGGCAGTAAATGCCCACACACCTCCACCGGACATGAAAAGCGCACTCTGCTAACTTCTACGAGCCCATTGCCGGTGAGTATATCCATCCTCTCCGGCAATGCCTCAAACTCTAATCCAATCCGTGTAGCATATTGTGCAGAGATGAATGAATGAGTAGCGCCTGAATCAAATAATGCTACAGCAGGAAATGAGGTGACGAGAATTTTACCTGCCACCACGTTACTAGACGCTAGAGCCTCTCCCAAGGTCAATGTGAGAGCCTGGCCCCGCGGAGCCCCTCGTTGTGGCCTTCCTCGACCATGCTGTTGCTGCCTCTGAGGGCCTTCGGCTTCCTGTGCCTGGCGGAACATCTGAGCCTGCGTTGGTAGACGCTGGGCTAGGGGCCTTACTGATAATACTGGCCCTCCACTCGGGGTTGCCACCGGAGCTGGCAATGCTGGAAACTGCTGAGCTGGCCCTCCTGGCCTCTGCATCATAGGACAAGTGGAAAAACGATGGTCTGAACTACCACACCTCAAGCATAAGCCATTCGCTGACCGGCACACCTCCCTCGTGTGCCCTGCCTTCCTACAGAATATACAGCCCTGGGGTGCTCCCTGGCGCTGTTGCTGGTTTCTCGGCTGCTGATGCCGAACTGGCACGGTATTAGTTGACACGGCCGTCCTCCGCGGCGCTCCTGCATCATGAATACGTACACCGGGTGCTAGTGCCGATGTTCGCTGCATTGCTCCTCCTCCAACCTGGGAATGAGATCTCTTCTGACCTCCTGCCCTCGATGCCAACCTCTGCTGGGTAAGCTCGTGCCTCCGGGCTGCCGTCAAGACAGCGTCAAACGTCTGGTAGTCGTGTCCCTCCACAAGCTGTAGTAGTTCCAAATGAAGTCCCTGCTGGAACCTCATAGCTTTCTCTGGCTCCGTTGCCACCATTGCTGGTACGAAACGGCACAATCTGCAGAACTCTGCTGCATACCCATCTACGGTCTTGCCTGCTTGCTTGAGACTGATGAACTTCTGCTGGAGCTCATATCGAGCTACTACGCCAAAATACTTGGCCTTGAATCTATCACTGAAGGTGGTCCAACGGACAGGGCGTCTTGTACCAACTTCTTCTGATGTCCACCAGTCGCGGGCAAGATCCTGAAGTACCAGTTTGACCTGATCAACCTTCTCATCATCTGGAACCTTGGCTGCCACAAGAATGGCTTCGATGTCTTGAATCTATGCATCCGCAGTGATGGCATCCTCCGTGCCATCAAAATACCTCGGGTTCAAGCGACGGAACCTTCATGATGGTCCCGAGTCAACCCCGGCACTCCTCTCAAGAGCTAACTGAATCCTTTGGTTTAGCAACAAGTTCTGCTCCTACTGCCGAGTCTGTTGCTGTTGGTTAGTGACAAGAAACCCCCGAATGATCTCCAGGAGTGCTACAGCGTCTGGTACTGCCGTCGCTGCTGGTGCTGCAGGAGTTTCAATAACCTGCGACTATACTGCCTCTGGTTCTATTTCTGCTCGTGCCTGCACTGGAGAAGGTTCTTTCCTCTGTTGCTGCCCAGTCGAGCCATGCTCTTGCTGCTCTTCCTCATGGGCCTCTCCAGCTACTGAGAATGAAGCACCCCTATGGAGAAGAATATAAGATTATCAAGTTCGGACGAGGAAGATTTCGAGGATACAAGTCAAGTTAGAGATCAAGGCAAGGACAGAGAGTTCGAAACAGAATTTCAAGGGGAACAAGTTTTGATTGAGACTCCTAATAATTCGCAATACCCCACAAGTCTGAAAATCAGACCTGCATGGGCCACCACTAAAACCTTATCACGCCCCAATACCGAAATATGGAGACGGACTAGGCCAGCTACTCCATATGAGGTACGTAACGTCATACGGCGATCGTGGCTGTCGAGAGACTAGGGGGTACATGCTACAATCAAGTCTCCTATGGTCCCACAGAGTTCTATGTCTCAATCAATCAAATCACATCAGCAAATAGATGAACATTAAAGATAAAGCAGTAAGGCGTCCCCGACGCTTCACCAAAATGATCATGAGAGACTAGCTTCATAATTTAGCTATCTCGGAGAGTCAAGAGTACAAATTACACACAACTGCAGTCTGTTTAATTACAATTATGTACTGACACAAAACATCAAGTAATCCGGCTAACAGGTGCCGGTGGATAAACGCCGCAAAAGTATAAGCAGGAGTGGTGGAGAAGAAACCCACTCGAGTCTTCTAACTGCCATGCTCCTAGTATGCACCATGGATGTCGGGGAGGAAGATCGTGTCCTCAGGCTCTGCTACGGGATCTGGCCAAACAAAACCAGCGGGGTCAGCCCCGAATAGCAAGTACCGCCAAAGGGGCACAAGAGTTAAGACTAAAAACCCAGTTAATAGAATGATTGACAATAGTAATTCTTATGCTACTATTATAGGGTAGCGCAACATCCTCGAACCCATATGGCACCCTTACAACCAAACAAGGACAAAAGGTGTCGCATGGAGTCGGGACGTGTCGTACTCTATAACTTTCACATAAGTTAAAAGGTATAAACAATAAAATCTCCTGATCGTGACTTCGGTCGATAGCCTATCGCAGCACAATAACCAACCCAACAATCAAACAAGAACATGGGTTGGATCATGTACCATGATAGACCATGTTCCTCAGTCATTCACAAAAGTAGCAGTTCACAACCAGAATAAGTCTTCCGTTCATAACTTCGGTCCACAGCCTATCATAGTACGATAACCAACCTAACAATCAAACAAGAACATGGGTTGGATCACGTACCATGACAGTCCGCTTCCCTCAGTTACTCACGAAAGGTAATAGGGTACAAGCAAGTCGTTTTCACGGCCAATCAAGTCTACGAGTTTCTAGTGGGACGAGGTTATCCTCGCATCATGTTATGTAGAAATCCTCAGATCGTATCTTTCCAGCAAGGCTAGCCAACCCAGGGGTTCGCGTAGACAGGTATGATTGAGCACAGGTCCCTCGCAAGGCCACCTTGCTAAAACATATATAGCAGAAATTAATCAGATACAGTCATCCACTCGTTGCAGATGACACAGTATCCGTGGAGACCAGCCGGCGCGTCAAGACAGTATCTCAAGGCGGCTGGTGTAACACGATCTCGGGATTCTTGCCCTCCCCATGCATCTAGTATGTTTAGTTGCCTAGTTTAACCCTAGGTGAAATCTTGGACTCACATGCTGTGGCCTGCATGATTATCCTCCTAAAGTCGTACTTCAGTACGAGTACCCCAAAGAGGATCCATGTCAATCAGTATGTCAACATGTTCTACCCTCCTTAGTGTAATGCATCATTGCAAAAATGTCACGTGGAGTTACGAGTCATTTGTCGAGCATGAACAAGAACTGGGACATTCAGGTACATGTATCAGGTAGGAACACTTTGTTTTCCGGGGTCACATTAGTGCTTATATCATGCTCGGGACAAAAGGCGTAAGGATATAAAATGGGCATATAATATATATATATATAATAATAATAAGGTAACAATATAGGGCACAAAAGTCCATGCGGCTCAAGGGGAGTGAGTCCATGCGGCTGGGTCAATACAGGTTCATGCGGCTGGGACTGCACGCTCATGCGGCTCAGGGAGCCCAAGGCGCATGTGACTGGAAAGGCGGGTTCATGCGGACGAAGGGGTGTCGGCTTATGCGGCTGCGAAGGGAGCAATCGCCAAGTGGCCGGGGTTCAACAACATATGCGGCTATAATCAGACGGAGTCCTATGCGGCTGAGCATGGGCGATACATATGCGGCTGGATGATGGATGGGCCTTATGCGGCTCAAAAACAGTAGCGCATATGCGGCTGGATGATGGATGGGCCTTATGCGGCTCAAAAACAGTAACGCATATGCGGCTGGGTGCAAAAGAACTCATGCGGCTGAAAGCTAGCCGCATGAAGTCCATGCGACTCAAAATAACAGGGGCTCATGCGCCTGAGTCTGATCAAGGCTATGGGGCTCAATTACTTGCCGCATGAAGATTCATGCGGTCAAGTACTCAAGCAAGTCTTATGCGGCTAGGAAGGACTTTCCATGCGGCTGAGCTCGAACGAGTCTCATGCGGCTGGAAAGGCCATGCGGCCAGAGACTTGCCGCATGAGGATTCATGCGGTCAAGTACTGCTCTTCTTCTCCACTGGTCCGAGAAGAGGAGCCAAACAACCATGGCTTCCAAGCTACACAAAACCTTCATTCGGAGCCCAAATCGGAACTTTCTTCGGTCAAAATGGGGTAGAACGAGATCCTCTACAACATGGAACCATCAAAACTAGGAAATAACAAGATTAAGTAGATCAAAACCCAAGAAATCCGAAAATAAAGTAAACCTAGATCTACAAAAATCAAAGCTTCAAAATGGAAAACTTCAAGTTCTAAACTAGTTTAGAATAAGGAGAAGAACATATTTTGACAAATAATTTTGTAAGAAAACATCAACAACATCTATGGATCCATCTCTTGAGCAAGTTGGTACTTGCCTTGGTTGGTGGAGGAAAGTAAATGAGAGGAAATAAAAATAAGAGGAGAGAGAATGAGTTGAGTTATTATATAGAATCTTGAACCCATGGGTTCATGATGAACCATTGGTGAACCAAGAATAGGTCACCCAAATGAGCCAAAATTGTAGGCCCAAATACAGGAAATAAATTAGAAAATAATATTTTGTCGAATATTTTGGGAAATGCATGAAGAAATACAGCATAATAAATACAGTATAAATACAAGGTAAATACGATTTATCGGTTTACGTATTAAAATATGTATTCCAGGATCGGAGAGTGACATGATGCACCGCTGCAGGGTTCTCAGTAGGCCCCTCGGGAATAGATGGAGTTGTTGGAAGGATCGGGTCCCGCCTTGGCAATTGGTCCCCTGTCTGCGTTGCAGTCATATCATCACTAGATGTCGTGGCTGATGCCGGGTCAACGCCATAAGGAGTACGTCCACTCCATAAATTCATCTTTCTGCAAGAAAATTTAACTTCATTAGAACGGTACAAAGATCAATCAGGATGCATAATAAGTTAGTTAAGACAGGAGTTCAAAAGAATTAAGGACAAGATTCAAAGGCAGAATTCAATGTGGATGAGACATAATAACTTCTATCCTATTACAGGCTCGCTTGACACAGTAACATAACCAAGACAATTTAATTCAAAGGCCTGCATGGGCAAGCACTAAAAACATGTCATGTCCCAGTCCCAAAATACTTGAATACCAGAAACGTAACCATGCCCAGCTGATACATCTAGATAGATTTCCCAATTTAATGGACTTAACTAGATGTACTACTCTGTAATAAAACTAAATCCACCATCTAAACATTATATAAGCAAGGTACAACTTTCTTATCCATAATATCAGTAAGAAAGAAAGTAAAATACTAGAAATGATATAAGAGTCTGAATATCCATATCCACAAAATAAGAGAGTCTGGTGGAGAACAATCTACCTGAGTATAACTAAAATGAAATAAGTCTGGTGGAGAAAAATCCACCTAGCACAACAGAAAATAAAATACAGTAAATAGAAATATACTAGGCTTGACATCTACTAACTAGATAATGATGTCAAGTCTGAAGCTGAAGTCTACCACGATCAAGGAAACTCTGATAGAAATATCTCCAAGTCCTCTGCAGTGACAAATCCTGTCTCAACTCCTGGCCCGTAGACTGTGGGGTAGTACTGCTCGTCAAGATCTGGCAAAATGAACCAGGTCCTCAGAGGGACGTAACAAGACACAAATGGTACATGCCAGAATGTAATATTATGCAAATAATAGGATAATCTAACCATCTATGTGAATGCAAGTTGAGGACAACCTTGATACTTATGGGTAGGTGTGGGCATAGCTAACTTCCATAACGTCCTGTCGAAAGCGGCTTCTGCTATATAAACACCATATATATATATATATATATATTTTTTTTTTTTCTACCATATATATATATATATATATATATATATATATATATATATATATATATATATATATAAACAAGCCTAACTTTTCGTCGGAAGTGGCACCTTCTAAAGGGTAGTCATCAATCCATGTAGATCCATAGACACTACAATTATCGAGGTTGTGTATCCCATACACCTACTATTTGTCCTCCCCACCCAATGCATATGTCCAAGTTGTATATACAACGTGAACATCACGTAACAATAATGCCAGTCAAATATTCTAATACCAAAACTATGTACGGTACCGACATACGTGTCAAACGCACCAATAGCCAGTCGAATTCGATGACACCCACCAAACATGAAAGTGTCATGAATAAGACATGTCAAGTCCTGAAAAAATATTGGAATATCTTTCAAATCTTTGGTATGTTACTATGTCTAAGTTAATGCATTATCTACTCATTAATGCATTCATTGACTGCACCTGAGTCATACTCAGATGCTCCTATCTATACTATATTATCCATAAAAGAAACATATAATGTAATAGTTGCATTTGTACAGTAAACTTGGTTGGCAAGGTATCTTGCCTGAAACTTCGTGCTGCAACTGTAGAGAGCCCGCTCTTCTCTCCTTGTTGGAACGATCAAGCAAGCCTAAAGTATGATATTTGTATTAGCTTATGTATACTAACATGTACAAGATCACAACTTCTTACAACATTCTAACTAATGTTCTTAGGTTGCTAAGTTGCACATTTTATAGCGTCGTCTATCTAGTTAGAGTTAACATCTATGACTTAGATTACTAATAGGTATTCGTAATAATACTAAGTTTATTACTTAACTCTAAGAAAATTATCTATTTTTGGTTTTAATACTCCTAATCGTGGTATAAAAATCAAACAATTCATATAATCTAAAACTATGCTACGTACCCAACTAGGTGTATATCAAGTTTTTCAAGATTAATTCAGCGTTGCCTTAACAATATTCACTTAAATAATAAAGTAAATGTTCTAAAATTAATTCTATATTATTAAAAAATAGTAACCTCCCTTGAAATCATGTATTATATATCATAAAATAAGTTACCGACAAAACTAGTTAATAGTATAAACCTATTTATGAAGAATTTTTCTATCTTTGATTAACATATATAAATATAAATATACTTTAATAATTTTGGAAATATAATTTTAAAATGTTATTTTTCACTTATTTTCATATAAAAATTAATTATTTTTGCGCACACAAAATACTAGTTGTTTAGTACTAGTAACTATACAATTATAAACCAATTTTGTTCCCAAAAATACAAATGTTCCAACTATAAAAATATGATTATAAATTATGGAATTTAAAGTAAAAATTTATATTTTCCTCTATTTATCTTACTATTTTATGTATTACAAACAATAAAATTAAACTAGTTGGTATAGACTAGTTTTAGCACATGTTGTCCAATGCAACCTTTTCATAAAATCTCATGCATTTCATTCTCAAAAACTTAATTATAGTTCTAAAATTAATCCATATATAATATATAATTACTATTATTAACATTCAAATTAGGCCTACAAATAATAAAAATACAAACTAGTTACACATATTTAGTATTTACACATGTTCAATACTATTACCCATATGAATTTCTACAAATTAATTTTAAATAAATAATTTATGGAAAAATAGGTAAAATTAAGTCTAAACCAGAATAAAAATAATTTATTTTAAAGTTATTTTACATTTATATTAAGACTTACAAGTTGGTGCTCACTACGGGTAAAAACTAGATTGATATTTGAATTTCCTAGTGTAGCATGCAAAGTATATATGACAAGTTGATAAAATCTTCATAGAATGTAATGAGTAATGTTTAGGACATCTACGGGGGTTCAATAGGAAGAGTTTTTCTCACTAACCTATTTGGAAAATAGGTTTAAAATGTCTTGAATCACAGCTTCTTTGAAACAATTTCGGATTTGACTTCTCCTCCTTGTAGCTCCTTTTGATGCTTGTATAGTCTTGGATGTGTTTTGAGGGCTACAGAGATGGTTGATAGGGTGAAGTAGTAGGAATAAACATTTTGGACAGATTTGGTGGATGGAGTGTAAGTTTCGGCCAAGGAGGGTGGTAGGGGCTAAATTAAGTGGAATAATAATGCTTAGAATTAAGTTTTTGGGAGTTAAGGAGAAAATAAAGAGCTCTGGTTTGGAGGTTACATCCTTTGGTGTACATGGGGAGGTGAAAGGAGAGGGAGGTTTCGGCCAAGAGGGAAGATGAAGGGGTTGGGTTGTATGCTGATTTTTTTTTTCTAGAATAGGTTTGGTGTATGGTGTTTGGTGTTTTATTCGTTAGAAAAAGTGTTTGGTGTTCTACTTGACTACTTAGTTAGGTTTTTAAGGTTAGGGTTGGGGTTTGGTCCTATGTTGAGTCTAATTAAAAAAAAGTATTCATAACTAGTATTATATATATAATAAAAAAAAATATTTTTGTTTGAGGGGCTTTACAAAGGATATAGTTTATATTCAATTCCCACGAAAGAGGATAAATTTAAAAAAAAATTGCAACTAAGGGGATGGGGTGCCATTGGCGGCCAATGGCGCCCCTAATGAAATTAGAGTAGGACGCCATTGGTAATGGCATCCCAAATAAAAATGGAGTGGTGCGACATTGCCAATGGCTCCCAAACAGTGGTCAATGGTGGGATGCCATTATCAATGACTCTCCATGTTGAAAATGGTCATTTTTTAACTATCATTTTTTGACCGTTTTAATTAAAATGGTTGTATTTTTTGTGTGATTATAGTGAATTCTATATAAAGGAGAAGGTGGAAGAGCTTTTCATTCACACTTCTAACTCTGTCCTTCCTCAAATCGATTATAAATTCTCAAGAACCTAAACTCACAAGCTCTCCATTTAGAAGTCTAGCAATATATAATCTTTATGGATCAAAGTCCATGAATATGGTGCTCGCATGGACGTGTAGTAAATGAGCTATGCTACGAAGGAGGTTTAAACCAAATTCTAATAACTGATCGTAGTATTATATTAGATAGTTTATGCAATCTAATTAGTGATTTTTTTTCTATTATATATGAATTTATGTTAAGACACGTTTATGTTTCTCATTGTTTATTATTAGATTGTGAATAAGCATGGAAGATTTAAAATTACAGTTGACCCATACCAGACTAAGGTATTGTCTGATAAATTATCTTATATGTAATAGGTAATCCTAGAATGTTAGCTACATCCTAAAGATTAATGGTTATTTTTCCCACGGGCAACTAAAAATGTTGCGTTGGGGCCGCCAACGCTCAGCCAGACTTAACATCAAGTCCCTATCGTGTTGCAGGAATTGTAATGAAAGGCTTGAACCAATGCCTTTTGGGAGGTAGTTAACTCACACTTGACGTAGTTTATTACGTTACATCATTGACCATGTTCCCATAACTTCGTGACTATAATCATCTAACAACAAATATAATTTAAGTAAGTAAATAAATTAACTAAAATAAGTATATAAAATAACAAGTAAGAATTAATTCAAAAAAATTACCTCTCCAACAAATACTACTAGAGATACATAATTTTGACGTTCTTCAATCTCAAGAATTAATTCAAAAAAATTACCTCTCCACCGAAAATATATACGACCGTCGTTTTATTCATCCAATCTTCATCGCTCTGTTCTCTCCTCTTCTTTTTCTCCTTTTATGTTTCTATGCGAGTTCTCGATTCACTTCTGCTGCTACTCTCCTCTTTTTTCTCTGTGAGTTTAAGAACTCAAGCTTCTCTTTATAGCAAAACCACGATATGTTTTTCCCCTATTTTGACCAATCAGAATTTTTTTTTAAAGATGTATGGGGCACCATTGCCTATTTTCATCATGGAGAGCCATTGCCCCATCTTTGATCGCTATTGGGCACTATTGGCAATGACGCCTAACTACACTTTTATTGGGGGCGCTATTGGCAATGACGCCTCAATATATTTTATTTGGGGAGCTATTGGTAATGACGTTCCATCCCCTTAATTGTAATTTTTTGAAATTTATCCTCTTTTGTGAAAATAAGATAAATAATCTCTCTCTGTAAGTAATTTTCTGATAAAAAACCTAATTTGAAATCTTTTATCAATAAAAGAGGACATCTATCATATCTAAACTGTTGATGAACTAATGAAATGAGGTCACATAAGAAGATGTTTCTCACTCCACGAGTAAGACTTTCCAAATTTCCAAATGTTAAAGCTAAATAAATGATTATCTTGAGTTTTATGGAGAATGGAAACTGTGATAATTGATGATCAAAATGAAAATGATCAAATCAATTTTTTTTCTCTTTTAATGGACATGGAAAATTACAATTCCTATTTTTTTTCTTTCGTTGTTTGAAATGCCAATAACATATTCAGAATACATGTAGAAAATTGGTAAAGAAAGTGAATCATTAGGATGGATGGAGAACTATTTTTCTCTCTACTTTTTTTACGGTTTTTTTCTTTGTCATTCAAACAAAAAAAGTGAACGACTTTCTGGAAAAGGTCTGCACCATTTGTAATTACTACTTAGGCCAACTAGTATCTTACTCGTGGTGTGCAGCAAGAATTTTCCCCCCTCTGTTATTAACTTTTTATATTTTGTAAATTTGAAAATATGCAACCTCTCGTAATATAAGCTTTTCAACAATAGAAATTGTAAATTTATAGCTAATCAAAACAAAAGTAGAAAATATACCAGCAATAACAGAAAATTAAGTATAAAGAGATATAATTTGAGATATTTATATAGAATAGGAAAATTTTGCAATATATATAAAGTGGGAGATAGGACGCCATTAGCAATGACGTCCCTGTTAAAAATTAATGTCTGTTAATTCATGAGATGAAGAACAAAATTAAATACGAAAGCGTACCTGAATCCATTATTAGGCTTGATGGATCTTGAAGCGGACGTCTCTTTGTGGGGTTCGATCTTCCAACTCGCTACGACCCTTAATAACAAGATGAAATATGTGTTCCTCTCTTTGTTGATGGAGATGCAAAAGAGAATAGAGAAAACCCTCTCTTTGGTGGCCTTATGAGTTGGGGACCATAACCCTAATCAATACACACATACATATGTTTTGATATTTCTAATTTGGCCCCTCATCAAATTAGAATTATCTCCGGTATCTACACATTATTTCCATAACAATTATACCCTTAAGCCAATTTTTTAAATAGACCACTTTAATTTGGCTTAATTACTTAGATAGCCTGTAACACCCAGTTTTCTAGAATGAGGGTAATTTTAAAATTTTGTATTTTAATTTATTTAATTATAATATTTAATTAATAATATAATTTTTGGTAATTTTTAATCATTTTTAAACTATTTAAATCATGACTTATGATTTTGGTGTTTGACTAGTGTAACCTTGGAGACTGTTGACCTAGAGCCTAGACATATGATTAGGATGTTTGATTGGTACATTTTAGCCTAGAGGATATTTTGGTCATTTTAGGATTTATTTGAATTTTTGGGAATTTTTAGAATTTATTTTGGAATTGTTTGAATGATGGTTGACTAGGTTGACTTTGACTAGGTTTGACTTTGTGACCTAACCCTAGTTGAGTTGGACTTGGCTAGTTATGAGACCATAGGTTAAGTTAAGTTAACCATACTCTGGTTAGTGAAATCAATTAGGAATATAGAGTTTTGAATAGAAAGATTTGATCACAAGTCATGACTTGTGATTTTTAAGTCATTTGTTTTATGACTAAGCCCAAATCCCATTAGTCAAGTGCCCAACCCTAACCCTAACATTTTGTCCAGCCACTTAACCCATCCTTGGGATTCCCCCCTTATAAATATTCTCTTAGAATTAGGGCTAGCCTCTAAGGAAGAACAAGCATTAGGAAGAGGTAATGTCCCTACTTCAAAAATCCCTAGAAAATCCATTTTAGCTCCTTTTTTTCCCAAACAAATTGCAATAGGTTTTAATTTTAGTATTCTTGCTGTTATTATATTTTATTCTCAGATTCAAATCAATTTGGAGGAGTTTGACTCTCAAGAGGAACCTCTCTCTTTAGAGCTTTTTGGAGATTTTGATACATAGAGGTAACTTCCTATTTTCACCATGAAATTTTAGTTTTATTGCATTTCTAGGGAACCCTAGGCCTAACCTAACTGTAGGAATAGGAAACCCTAAAATTTGGGTCCATTTCATGTCCTATTTGGACACGTATCAGTGTCCCTATGCATGTGTTTGTGAAAATGCCACAAAGAAAGTTTTTGTGTTATTTTCAAAATCTTTTTGAATAGAAAATTGGTTTTTGAGGTTGCTTATGCATTTCTGTTGGACTGAAAGTGTCTCTGTGTCGTATCGTGTCGTATTCGACATGTGCACACGCGAGTGCGCGCGCGCGGGACTGTGCGCGTGTCCTGCTGTACGGGGGCTATTTCTTTTCGGACACAGCACAAGGACACGTGAAACTCGACACACACTAGGGGGAAATGACTGACACCACGTGGGTCAAGTATCACGTGTCCCCGTGTCGTGTCGAGTGAGCACGAGGCTCTGCACTGATTCGAGACTGACAGGTTCAGTCGATTTGGGTGTCACTGATACGCGTGTGTAAGTCAGACACGCGGACACTAGGACCCAGTGCAGACACCTAGACACGAGGACCTATCCTAGGCGAACCTAGGTTAGTGACCTCGAGACACGTTGTGTCTTGTGTCGTGTGCACGACACGCGTGCACACGTGCACGATGATTGTGCACTGCTGTGTTTAGTTTTTACTGTTTTCGGTTTTAAAGTGATTGGACACGTTTGTGTCCACTTTTATGGACACAAACACATCACGTAACACGTATGCAATGTGTTCTCACATTACCAACCTCTTATTTTGAATTTTAATATGTTTTCATTAGGTTTTCAGCAATTTACCAAATTTCTGATAATAGGTATCTTTTTCCTGAAATTCCAGTTTTTAAATACTATATTGGACACCTATTTTAACCTATGCAATGCTGTTAAAATGTTGGTTTAAGTCCCAATATGGGTTCTCCTATATATAATCTAGTTGTGTGTCAGTTTTGGTGTGATTTGGTGATGTGTGGGAATCAATATGGGGATGTATGAAAACTGGAAACTAAGTTTCAGTTTTCTGATTTGGGATTGATTTCTTTTGTTTTGATTTTGCTGAGAATTCCACTTCTTTACTAATTTTAGTGTATTGTCTCTTTTCCTGGTTACTCTAACACAGTTTTCACATTCACAAACACACACCCACATGACTTATTCACTCTCTAGCATTACACCACTCCATTTGAGTCCTAAACCACCCCAAAACAGGTCCTAAATTCAGTCCCCCTTGCACCCTATTACTGTCCTATGTGAATGTCCCCCATAGCAGTCCCTTACCTGTCCAATTGTTCCCTAGAAAATAGCCCATAAATTGGACAGCCATAGCTGTTCCCAACAGTCCCTTTGCAACCCCATATCAGTCCCCAAGTACTTCCTAAAACCTACCCTTTGACACACCCTCACAGTTACATTCACACACACATCTCTCACTCATCACTCATATTTCACACACCCCACACACACACACAAGCATGTACATACACATCACCCTCCTCTCTACACAAGGGCATTCATACACACTCACCCTCACTCTCTAAAATACTCACAGTCACTCATGTGTTCCTCACTCATCACTCACTCACTCTCCACATTCACACACACATCTACACACATGGTCACTCACTCCTTCACATACACACACTTTGCCTCTCTTTACACTCACACACACATGGTTCCTCTTGACACACACAGACCTTGACAGTTTACATACCACAGGCATTTACACACACACACACATACACTTTCTCTATTATATCATGAATGCATATTTATATATATGCAATAGGTATTATGTATATAAATAATCTATTTATGTATATATTATATGTGAGTTCTATATAATGTAGTGTATGGGTGATATGTATATAGTTAGCCCATATGTGTGTTTTTATATTATATTATAGCTATATCATATGTGTAATATATATTAGATAAATATATTGGCATGTGTTATGTGAATTTGGGTTGGTTCATAGGCGTGAAATAGCCTATGGCCCATGGATGAGCCTGTGTGTCAGTTTAGAGTCTGGATTGGACTTGTGTAGCCCAGTTAGACCTAGAATGACTAGTTTGACCTAGTTTAGACTTGTTAGACCTAGTTTGACCATAGATGACCAAGTTGACTTCTAGGGTTGACCAGAGTTGACCAAGAGTTGACTTTGGCCTAGATTGACCTAGATTCATGTAGAATGCATTGTAGTACCTCATTTTACCATTCTGGACTTGTTGTGACTTGTGCTGTTCCAAATAGGAGCCAGATACCACTCCTCGGACAATATATTTTCTTCAGACACTCAGGATATCAGGCGAGTACATTCTCTGACCGTTTCATATTTGTCTGGATTTACATTCTTGCTCTAGATTACTGTACTTGATGCTGACACGATTGTTATCATGGATTGGTACTATATGGATCTCCTTTTGGGATGTTATCCCCTTGTATTCACTAGATACATATTGTGATGTGCGTTTCACTTCCATATTGTATTTATTGAATACCTATATCCTTGTATACTTCTTGTGCATATTGTACTCTCAGTATCACATGAGTCCCAGGGATAGACCATTGTACTCTATTGTATAACATTGTATAACTATTGTATAACATTGTACATCTATTGTATAATATTGTACACCCATTGTATAACATTGTATACTATTGTGCAAGATAACGTAACTGGAGTAGATCCTTGTGTATTGATTGGGGAGGGGGAGTAGAATTGGTTATGTACTCAAATCCTATTGTACAATATTGTATAACTATTGTATATGTCTATTGTACATCCATGTACAATGGAGTTACCATTGCATTTTCCTAGCCCGTTTACATAACCAGATTGTACTCTAAAATCACATGTTCCTTACAGTTCTTACTTATCATATTTAGATATTTCTTGTTATCAAATCTCTATTATTTTTCATATATCTTCTTCTTTCAGCGTTTCATGTACTTTACTCTATTGCATGCTTTATATTTCCTAACTCGATATGAACTGCGTGAGATATTTTGTGCTCGCTTCCGTCCTGACTGGACCTGTTGAAAATATTACAGAGAATGAGGAGGAGGCCTGCGTAGACACCTACTATGGGGCAGCTGTAGATGCCGTGTGTGACCCAGATTTTTAGCCTGATCTACTAGCTTAGAGACTGAGGCTCCCTAGTCTAGGTTTATTATTTCTGTCTTCTGAGATCTGATTGTATATATTCTTTCATTTTCAGTATTAGAGACTTGTATTGAGTTGGATGTTCTGTTTGTATGGCAGTAGACACTTAGACTCTTTCTCTCTGATTGTATCCTGTGGATCTTTTTATTCCAGTATCTATCTATCTTTTATTTTCATCATTCTGCCTTAGATGTGATTGAGACTGTATATTGTTATGTCACCTCCATTCGGAGTGTATATACTGTA
This sequence comes from Iris pallida, assembly GCA_029216955.1. Classification (NCBI taxonomy): domain Eukaryota; kingdom Viridiplantae; phylum Streptophyta; class Magnoliopsida; order Asparagales; family Iridaceae; genus Iris; species Iris pallida. Next base: position 22,648 of record JANAVB010014099.1, read on the forward strand.
CATGTACCTTTATATTGTTAGATGATTGACCTAGGACAGCGATCTACCGCCGACACTGCAGCGTAGGCTGGGCGTTGTTACGTTCTTGTACCCTCACAGTGGGTGCGGTCGTGACACGTTTTTAGTGGTGGCCCATGCAGGTCGAGTTTATGTAGTGGTATTCGAACTAGAGTATCACTACAGCCTGCAGTAGGATTAGGATATTTTTGAAGGTACTCAATCATATTAGGAAAAACTCTTATCTAATTCATGCCATTTCAGTTCTTGTTCATATTGTTCTCCTTGAATATAACTGTCCTCCTTTGCTATTTTGACTCATTCTCAGCAATTGTTTCTTTGATCTGTCTCCAGGATGGTTGAGACGAGATCTCATCGCCACGGACCGGGGGACGCTGTAGAGGGGTCTGCCACCTCTCGCCCTCAGCAGCATCAGTCAGCTCTCGGTACCGCAGCCCCAGTCATGCCAGCTGGGGTAGGCATTTCAGCTGCGGTCGAAGGAGCCCTTCCACCAACAGCAGTATAAATTATTTTGTCAATGTTACCATTGAGAAATGCCGTTTTGATATCCATTTAATGTAACTCAAGATCAAAATGTGCAACAAGTGCTATAATTGGTTTAAAAGAGTCATCCAAAGAAACCAAAGAGAAAGCCTCTTTAAAATTAATCCCTAACTTTTGAGTAAAGTCACTAGCTACAAGACGTACTTTATACCTCTCCACATTACCCTTCGAATCCTTCTTGGTTTTAAATATCCATTTGCAACCAATGGACTTCGCACCTTTTAGTAATGGGACAAGTTCCCAAACTTTATTGTCTTGCATAGACTTATTCTCATTTATTGTATCAATCCACTTTTGAGAATTGGAACTTTTCATGGCCTGACGGAAGTTGATTAGATCATCTTCCAGTATTCCATAGTCTTCCTCACTTTCCTAGAGAAATATGAAAGAGTCATCCGAAATTACATTTCTCCTTTCTCTGATGGACCATCTTAACATTACCGGTTCTTGAGGTTGTTGAGTTTGTTCCTCAGAAATAATTACCTTATCTTGAATGGGGGTATTGCTACATTGTCTTGTCAAGGTATCTCAACAATGACTTTTAGAGGTAATTCGACATTGTCTTATTGAGGCTTCGAATTCACATCTTGATCAATGACAGGTACAGAATCCTGCACAACGTCAAAAGTGATAGTAGAATCGCAATTAATTCCTCCTCAAAGACAATGTCCCTGACTTATATTTTCCCCCAAACTCAACATCCTTAAAAAATATTACACTTCTCGTCTCAAAAAATTCTTTTGTATGGGATCGTATAATTATTAACCCCTTGATCTGTCAGCATAGCCAATAAAATAGCTGCTTATAATTTAAGTTTGGTTTGTCTATCCTTTACACATATAATACAGACATTAAAGTCTACAAAGTCAATGGAATCCAAATTCTATTAGACACAAGTCGTTCAACTCTATTTCTAGAGATGTGACCTAATCGCTTATGTCATAATGAGGCTAAAAAATTTTGTTTTTAATTTTGCATTTAGTACCACATGACTCCACTTGCAAGGTTTCATTGTAAGATGCAATAGTTTTAAGTGAATATAGGTTATCGTAAACCTTAAGGGAACCGTTACCAATAATATTTGAATTTAAAGATAGACTAAACTTATTATTTGTAAATGAACAATGATAACCAGATTTGTCCAATAAGGAAACTAAAACTGAATTTCGTCTAAAAGATGGTATAATAAAAGTGTCTATCAAATCAAAATAATAATCGGTTCCTAATAATAATCTCAAATGTCCTATTACTTCCATTTCTATCGAATTACCGTCATCCACATAGATGTATCTTTTACCATCAATTGGCTTTCGGTAGTTCAGGAAACCTTATCTAGAACACTAATGTGGGTAGTCGCACCAGAATCTAACTGTTGGCACATCGATTTTGATACATTGTTCACAATAACCTTTGTACGTCTTTAGTTTATACTTTTCACAGGCACTTCCAAAAAGACAAGAATAGAAGAAAGGCATCTCCATACAAATTCCATGAAGCTCATCAAAGACCATGGAGCACATGCAATTCTCCTTTATCAAGATGATGATTTACTACAACATAGAGAAAGTGCAAGAGACACTTCTTAAAAGACTATGAAGTAGACGATGCTAAAAGACCCAGCTTGAAGTCTACAAAGAAGACGGTTCTTATCCCTGTTCTTTTCTTGAGTCTGTAAATGTCTAGGAATCTATGTACGTACTTTGCAAAGATGACAATCATAAAAAAAGAAATGGTGAAGCAAAAAGTCATTCAGAGGAGACGAAAAATCCGACGGATTTCCGGATAAATCTGTCGAATAATCCGATCGCTCACAGCAAGTTAGTGAGCAGATGTTCGGATAATCCGACGGACATCTGCGAAAATTCGACGGATAATCCGATCGCTCACAGCACGTTAGTGAGCAGATGTTCGGATAATCCGACGGACGTCCGCGAAAATTCGGCGGATAATCCGATCGCTCACAGCAAGTTAGTGAGCAGAAGTTCGGATAATCCGACGGACATCCGCGAAAATCCTGTGAATAATTCGAACCTCTCACAGCAAGTTAGTGAGCAGAAGTTCGGATCATCCGCCGGACTTCCGCTGAAATCCGACGAATAATCCGCTTAACTTATTTGCAACTTTTAAATTCAAATCCAACGGCAGCTGGCAGCTGCATTTAATGCATCTAACGGCTCTTTTTATGACCGTTACTGTTGATCGGACAATCCGACGAATTTCCGTTGAAATTCGACGGATAATCCGGTTGATGGCTGAATGCCCTTTATGACTTTGGATTTGTATAAAAGGGGCTTGAGTCTCTCCTCATAAAGACTAACCTCTTCCAAGATTTAAATTTTCTCAACCACAAAAGAGCCTCACCATTACTACTCTACTCAATCCTTAATTGTCATCATCTCCCAAAGTGCTAGAGTATTTAAAGAGTTATAATTTCGATCTTCAAGTGTTAGAAGATCAACAAGTTCTCTTCTCATTTATTTGAAGTTGGCGAGCCTTCGTAAGAAAACTCGTGTTGAAGTTGGCGAGTTCTTCGGATCCAAACTCGTGCTAAAGTTGGCGAGTTCTTCGGATCCAAACTCGTGTGTACTATTTTATCAAATAGTGGATTTAAGCCGGAGAGAGTTCCGGAACTGGATTGCCTCTAGCGAGGATACCAGGATACATCTTGTGTTTGATCTTCTTACTCTAACCTTTTATTTAACGTATATTGCTTCTTGTGCTTAAGTTATTTTTTATTTCCCTATTCACCCCCCTCTAGGGTTCTACAATTGGTATCAGAGCTTTGTTCTCTCGATTTGGATTTACACCCTTTGAGTGATCCATGGCCACTAACCCTAGTATCAACACCTTCCACAATGAGGGACACTCCACAATTAGGCCTCCCCTATTTGATGGAACCAACTATAACTACTAGAAGATTAGGATGAGCATTTATCTGAAGTCCATAGATTTTAATTTATGGGATTGTGTGATAAATGGTCTCCCTACTCCTTCCAGAGTTATTGAGGATGTTGTATCTGACAGCCTTAGGGACTTACTCACTGAAAATACCAAGAAGCTTGCTAGTCGAGATGCTAAGGCTATAAACGCTCTTTATTGTGCTCTCGATAGTAGTGAATTCAATAGAATCTCTACTTGCAAGACTTCCAATGAGATTTGGAAGTTGCTTGAGGTCACACACGAGGGAACATCACAAGTAAAGGAATCCAAGATTAGTAGACTCACGCAAGAATATGAGTCCTTTAAGATGAAACATGTTGAGTCTATTACTTTCATGTTTACTCGTTTTGGTGACATTATTAATCCTCTTTCTTCTCTTGGTAAGGAATATCCTGCTCATGAAAAGATCAGAAAAATCCTTAGAGGATTGACAAAAGGATGGAGTCCTAAAGCTACCACAATCATTGAGGGAAATGACCTGACGGTCATGAACCTTGAGACCCTCATGGGGAAGCTTATGACTCATAAACTCGATATGAAAGATCAAGAGGAATCTTCCATACAAGAGAAGGAGAAGGAGAAGGCCAAAGAGAAGGAGAAGTCTCTTGCTCTCAAAGTTACAAAGTCCCACTCTAAGGATAGCTCCAACGACAACGAGTCGGACGATGATGAAGAAATAGCTCTCACAGCTAAGCACTTTCGAAAGTTCCTCAAATTCAACAAAGCCAACCGCTTCAGACGAAACAATGAGGAAGATCCGGCGTGCTATCAATGCAGAAGAATCGGACACATCAAGAGGGACTGTCCCATGATAAGAAAAGACTCAAGCAAGTACGAGAAGCCTAGCAAAGGAAGGTCGTCCTCCAGGAAATTTGCCAACACAAGCATTTGGTGTGAGAGTGACGCAAGCGACTCCGACAATGACAAAGAGTGCAAACACAATGCAAACGTTTGTCTCATGGCAACCGATGAGGTACTTGATGATCTCTCCTTAAATACTCTTACTTATTATGACTTGGAGAAAGCTATCCTTGAACTACATGAAGAGCACAAAGGTGTTAGGAATAAATACAAGAAATCTCTAAAAGAGGTTGGTGCTCTTCAACTTGAAGTAGAGAGACTCTCTAGCATCATTATTAATGTAAAAGGGAAATCTCCTGCTTCTGACACGGATGAGATAGAGTCTTTGCGACTCAAGTTTCAAGAATCCCTTATCACCATCTAGAAAAAGGATGATGAGATTCAATCCCTCAGAAGGGCTTATGAATTTGCTATGTATAAAGTTCAAGATGCTAATAGAAGAGAATATGATACTTCTATTAAGTATAATGATCTTCTTGTACAGAGTAAGAAACTTAGTAATAGGAACACTACTCGCACACACACTCCAAGACACCTCCACACTCATCACAATGCTAGTCATACTTCTTACATGAATACTACACACAAGTCCTATTCTAACACAAGGAAAGGACCATTTGTTAAGAAAAACACTTCGCATCATGCTTTTTATTATCATCATCATAATACTAATGATAGAACTCCTCGCACTAGAGATTCACATATGCATAATACTCATACATCTTTTTCTAAATCCTTTATGATTTGCAACTACTGTGGCTTGCTTGGTCACACTACCAATTATTGTCATACAAGAAAACTAGTTGATAAGAAAGTTTATAAATGGGTTCCTAAGACTAACACTCAAGGACCCATACGATCATGGGTACCAAAATGTTCATCTTCAACCTATGTTGTAGGTGAAGAGTCCTTCTCATGCTAGAAGCAAGTGGATTCTCGATAGCGGTTGTTCACGGCACATGACCGGAGATGCTTCATTATTTACAATGCTATCGATGAAGAAGGAAGGACACGTCTCCTTTGGTAACAATCTTAAAGATTATATTATAGGAAATGGTAATATCGGTTCCCCTCCTTATCCTTGTATTAAGAATGTGTGTCTTGTTTCTAATCTTAAACACAATCTTCTTAGTATTAGTCATCTTACCGATAATGGTTATGATATCAAGTTTGTTAAGCTTAAATGTTTTATTACCGATAGTTCAAGTGGATCTATTGTTTATGAAGGCATTAGAGAAAATAATATCTATGTTTTATATCTTGTCGAAGACACTAACAATGACAGGTGCTTAGTTGCTAAGAACGATAAAAGTTAGCTTTGGCACATGAGGCTTAGACACGCCAACATGGATACCATTTCTCATCTTGCCACCAAGAAGCTCGTAAGAGGACTCCTAAGTATCCCTTTCAAAAAGGATATGGTGTGTGAAGAATGCGAGAAAAGTAAGTTGACCAAGTCATCCTTCAAATCCATCAACTCTGTGAGTACCTCTAGACCTCTTCAACTTATTTATATGGATCTTTTTGATCCTAGTAGAGTTGCTAGTCTTGGAGGCAAGTTTTATGCTTTTGTTTTGGTTGATGATTTTTTGAGATTTACTTGGGTGATTTTTCTTGCTTGCAAAAGTGATACTTTTCGTGAATTTGTTGCTTTTTGTAAACGTGTTCAAAATGAGAAAGGTTTTTCTATTAACAAGATTAGAAGTGATCATGGAGGATAATTTGACAATGCCGATTTAAAAAGATTTTGTGAAAAGAATGGTTTTGGACATAATTTTGCTTGTCCAAGAACTCCTCAACAAAATGGTGTTGTGGAGAGAAAGAATAGAGCCCTTGGCGAGATGGCCCGGGTCATGTTAAACCAATATAAGCTCCCCCAATATTTTTGGGCGGAAGCCGTTAACACGGTATGTCATGTTATAAAGATGGTCTTGATTAGACCTATTTCTAAAAAGACTCCTTATGAGCTTTGGTTTGACAAAATTCCCTCTATTGAATATTTTAAAGTTTTTGGTTATAATTGTTTTATTTTGAATACCAAGGATAACCTAGGCAAGTTTGAAGAAAAAGCCTATGAAGGAATATTCCTTGGATACTCTACTCATAGTAAAGGTTTTTGCGTTTTTAATAAAAGAAGTCTTGTTGTCGAAGAGTCAATCAATGTCTCTTTTAATGAACTTAGCTCTTCTACATTCTCCTCTTCCGATGATATTGATGACATCTCGTTTGGGTTGGAGAACTCCTCTATCAGAGATCATCCTTCTTCATCTAGCAATGAAGTTGTGACTCCTCCAACAAAAGAGTCTCCACCACTCGAGCCTAGGGGTGCAACTCGGGCGGGCTAAACCCGAACCCGATCGGGTAAACCCGTTAATGGGTTGGGTTAGGGTTGAAGATATTCGGGTTCGGGCTTGGGCTCGGGTTAAAATATTTGAACCCGATCAAAAATCGGGTTGGGCTTGGGTTCATGGGTTGGGTAACCCGAAGAACCCGAAACTCGACATACATATAATTTATATATATTGTTTCATACTACTTAAATAAAAAGTCTAAACTATAATTTTTTTTACCCGAACTCTTCAATTCCTTGTCCTAAATCTCATTTCAGTTTTATTTTGTAACGATTGAGGCTTGATTGTTATTTGATTATACATTTAATATTACTCTTGTTTAAAATTATTTCAAATATTATATTAGAGTCCGATAAACCTGATGGACCCGACCCAACCCGAGCCCAACCCGATCCTCCGGGCTTGGTCTTGGGCTTCATATGTTGAACCCGAAGTCGGGTCGGGCTTGGGCTTGGGCTAGGCTTATGATCTATCGGATTGGGCTCGGGTTGACCTCAAACCCGACCCAACCTGCCCGAGTTGCACCCCTACTCGAGCCTCCTCAAAAGGATCTCCCAAAAGAATGGAGATTTGTCACCAATCATCCTAAGGGACTTATCATTGGGGATCCTTCTTCCAGTGTAAGCACTAGATCCTCCACTCGTGATCTTTGTGCAAACGTGGCTTTTATCTCTCAAATAGAGCCTAAAAATATTAATGATGCTTTTCATGATAAATTTTGGATGATAGCGATGCAAGAAGAGCTAAATCAATTTGAGCGAAACAAGGTTTGGGAACTTGTCCCAAAACCTAGCAATCATCCCATTATTGGAACTAAATGGGTGTTTCGAAATAAACTTAATAAAGATGGGTTAGTGACTCGTAACAAAGCCCGATTGGTTGCTCAAGGCTATAACCAAGAGGTAGGCATTGACTACGACGAAACCTTTGCTCCGGTTGCTCGTCTTGAATCAATTCGTATGCTATGTGCTTTTGCTTGCTTTAATGATTTTAAACTCTTTCAAATGGATGTTAAGAGCGCTTTTCTAAATGGTATTATTAAAGAGGAAGTTTATGTAAAACAACCTCCTGGCTTTGAAGATTTTCAATTTCCTAATCACGTGTTCAAACTCCACAAAGCCCTTTATGGCCTCAAACAAGCTCCCCGTGCTTGGTATGAGCGCCTTAGCTCCTTTCTTATTTCACACAATTTTTCTAAGGGCAAAGTCGATACGACACTTTTTATAAAATCACATAATGGCACTCTTTTATTGGTTCAAATTTATGTCAATGACATTATTTTTGGTTTTACTAACAATACACTTTGTGTAGAATTTGCTAAAGTTATGCAGGACGAATTTGAAATGAGCATGATGGGTGAACTGTCATTCTTTTTGGGCTTACAAATCAAACAAGGACCCAAAGGGACCTTCATCAATCAAGCAAAATATACAAAGGATCTCCTCAAGCATTTCGAACTTGACTCATCCAAATCAATGAGGACTCCTATGGCAACAACGACAAAGCTTGACAATGATGAAGATGGCACATCAGTCGACATTCGTAAGTATCGAGGTATGATCGATAGTTTACTTTATCTAACTGCTAGCCGTCCCAACATTATGTTTAGTGTATGTCTTTGTGCTCGATACCAAGCAAATCCCAAAGAATCTCATCTATGTGCCGTAAAACATATTTTTCGGTATCTCAAGGGCACCATTAACATGGGGCTATGGTACCCAAAATCCTCTTCCTTTGAGCTTCGCGGCTTCTCGGATGCGGATTTTGCCGGATGCAAACTTGACCGAAAAAGCACTAGCGACACATGTCACTTCTTGGGTAAATCCTTGGTATCATGGTTTAGCAAGAAACAAAACTCCGTGGCTCTTTCTACCACCGAAGCTGAATACATAGCGGTAGGGTGTTGTTGTGCACAAATTTTTTAGATGACACAGACACTAGTAGATTATGGTATTTCTTCTCATTGCATCCCTATCAAATATGATAATACTAGCTCCATTAATCTTACGAAAAACCCGATTTGTCACTCTCGCACCAAACACATAGAAATAAGACACCACTTTCTGCGGGATCATCAGCTTAAAGGTGATATTTGTCTTGAATTTATTGACACCACTCATCAACTTGCTGATATTTTTACCAAACCTCTTTCTGAAGATCAATTCACTTTTATTTGTCGTGAAATCAGTCTCCTCAATCTCTCAAATTGAACTTTTTTTTGTCTTTTACGGATTTTCTGAAGGATTTTTGCATAAATCTGCCGGATTATCCGTTCGTTTCCAGCAGCATTCCGAGGAACAAGTTCGGATGATCTGCCGGATTACCGTGGTAATCCGACGGATCATCCGTATTTATTGCTCTCCGCTAAATCCGGCTGCAAACGGCTGCCTCATCTTCATCCGAATTTTCCGTCGAATTTTCGGTATAATCCGACGTATTTTTCGTTTTCGTGGGTCAGACGCAGAAACCGAAGCATCAGGCGCCTTTCTATCCGTTTCTCTTTCCTCCTTATCCGTTTCCCTTCCTCTCTATCCATTCCCAACCATCATGACCCCTCATTACACCTCTCTACCCCCTATAAACTCTTTTCCCCTCTCCTTCATTCTTTCATACCCATTCCTTCTTTCACTCTCTCTTCCTCCATGGCCTCTCACTCCAAGCGTCCACGAAATGATGGCAGCTCCTCCTCTGCTCAGCCTTTTTCCCTTGCACTCTTCGTTCCTCCTCCTATTCATGGCTACAATCTGCTCATTTTTAAGTCGGCTTCCCATTCACGAGAATGGTTCTCCTTCAACCACAAGGCTCCCGTATGCGCCGGGAAACCCATCTCTTGGATCAACTTCAAAGACCATCGTGATTACTTTCGCTTCTCCCATATCGATGCACTCCTCGAGCGTCAAGTTGACTACTATCTGCATGCCATCCGTATGTTCTAATGCAACCTTGTTCCCGCCAAGGAAGGTCCCGAGTTCGAGACTAAGGTTGGTGGCGTCAAGATTACCGTCACTGCCGCATCCTTGGCTAACATCCTTGGTCTTGATGAGCGCAAGGTATATCGTTCCCTTCCGAGCACCATCGACCACATCTCTTTCTCTCCTGACATGTCTTATGAGGAGTTCCTCTTCAATATCTGCGGTGGATCTCTTGTTCAACGCCCGGATGACAAGGATCTTAGTTTATTCTTCCATGACATGCATCGCATCCTCTGCCACACTCTGACCCCAAAATCTGGAAATATGGACAGCATGATTGCTGAAGAACTTATCTGCATGTACTATCTAGTCGCCAGGCAACCTTTCTCACTTGCAAAATCTATCATCTACACTATGATGCTCATCAGGGACTCTTTTCATCGTTCTCTCCTTTTTGGCATATAAATCACTATGATCCTCGAAGCCAATGGTGTTGACCTCACTCACTGCCCAATTGGTGATCCTCGTCCCACTCCTCTTGCCAAATCTAAAGGTCGTTCCCGTACGGTTCCTGTTGGTGCTCTGCTGCTGCTCCTACTGCTGTTGTCGGTGGACCTGCCTCTCCTCCGTCGTCCCTCCTCACTCATGATGTTCGCCGATACATTGATCGCAAGTTTGCTGATCTCTCTCTCTCAACCCATGAGCGCCTTCAGGCCAACACTCGGGGGCTCGGCACCCTTATCCACCACGGCTTTATGGATCAGGCCTACTATATTCAGCGCATGTTTGAGGAGCGCAATCCCTTCCTTAATCCTAACACTCCTCATCCTGATTATCCTGGCCCTCGCTTCACTGATCCAAACGTCTATGGTTTCATATACCCGGATGGCGTCGACCCTTATGGCGCCTTTACCAAAGCTCCCGGGGATGATGAAGATCAGGAGACAGGTCATTCTCATGCTCCTGACAGTTGATGAGTGGTGTTTTATGTTTAGTCTTGTTTTGTGTGGTCCTTCAGGGACTTTTAGTTTGTGTTCTCTGCTGTCCTACGGGACTTTTTTTTGTTTTCCAGTTATGTGTTGTGGTTTGGCTTTCAAAGCCCAGTTATTGTACCCCTGTATTTTATTTTCAATAAATGTTTCCTTATTATGCATTTCTGATTACTGCTATGTCCTTTACCCATATGTGCTTCATTGTTCTATTTTTTTCCCACCATCTTTGATTAAATGACAAAGGGGGAGAAATCGTATTGAGGAGGAGATCCTTGATTACGGGGGAGCTACTTTCTATATTCTTATTTTTGTCAATTATCAAAATGGGGGAGTTTGTTGGCACATCGATTTTGATACATTGTTCACAATAACCCTTGTACGTCTTTAGTTTATACTTTTCACAGGCACTTCCAAAAAGACAAGAATAGAAGAAAGGTATTTCCGTACAAATTCCATGAAGCTCATCAAAGACCATGGAGCACATGCAATTCTCCATTATCAAGATGATGATTTACTACAACATAGAGAAAGTGTAAGAGACACTTCTTAAAAGACTATGAAGTAGACGATACTAAAAGACCCAGCTTGAAGTCTACATAGAAGATGGTTCTTATCCCTGTTCTTTTCTTGAGTCTGTAAATTTCTAGGAATCTATGTACGCACTTTGCTAAGATGACAATCATAAAGAAAGAAATGGTGAAGCAAAAAGTCATTCAGAGGAGACGGAAAATCTGACGAATTTTTGGATAAATTCATCGGATAATTCGATCGCTCACAGCAAGTTAGTGAGCAGATGTTTGAATAATCCGACGGACATCCGCGAAAATTCGGCGGATAATTCGATCGCTCACAGCAAGTTAGTGAGCAGATGTTCGGATAATCCGACGGACGTCCGCGGAAATCCGACGGATAATCCGATCGCTCATAGCAAGTTAGTGAGCAGATGTTCGGATAATCCGACGGACATCCGCGGAAATCCTGCAGATAATCCGAACCTCTCACAGTAAGTTAGTGAGTAGAAGTTCGGATCATCCGCCGGACTTTCGCTAAAATCCGACGGATAATCCGCTTGACTTATTTACAACTTTCAAATTCAAATCCAACGGCAGCTGGCAGCTGCATTTAATGCATCTAACGGCTCTTTTTATGATCGTTACTATTGACCGGATAATCCGACAAATTTCCGTTGAAATTCGGCGGATAATCCGGTTGATGGCTAAATGCCCTTTATGACTTTGGATTTGTATAAAAGGGGCTTGAGTCTCTCCTCATAAAGACTAACCTCTTCCAAGATTTAAATTTTCTCAACCACAAAAGAGCCTCACCATTACTACTCTACTCAATCCTTAATTGTCATCCTCTCCCAAAGTGCTAGAGTATTTAAAGAGTCGTAATTTCGATCTTCAAAGTGTTAGAAGATCAACAAATTCTCTTCTCATTTCTTTGAAGTTGGCGAGCCTTAAGAAAACTCGTGTGTTGAAGTTGGCGAGTTCTTCGGATCCAAACTCGTGCTGAAGTTGGCGAGTTCTTCGGATCCAAACTCGTGTGTACTATTTTATCAAATAGTATATTTAAGCCGGAAAGAGTTCCGGGACTGGATTGCCTCTAGCGAGGATACCAGGATACATCTTGTGTTTGATCTTCTTACTCTAACCTTTTATTTGACGTATATTGCTTCTTGTGCTTAAGTTATTTTTTATTTTCCTATTCACCCCCCTTCTAGGGTTCTACACTAACCACCATGAGTTTCTTGGTATTAAAGTTAAATTAACCTTAGAAAGACCAAATTTAGAAATATACTTTTCTCTATACGCCGTGTGTGGTACTTTGTACATTTCTTTATTATGTGTCCTGGCTTGTCATAAAAGAAATAACCCTTAGTTTTATATTGTTGTTTCTTTTGAGCTGGACCCTTAGCAGCTACTGTATTTCCATTCTTTTTTCCCTTAAAGTTTATCCTATTAAACATAAAAAATTGAATTCTTACTGGCTGATATTGTAGCAACATTAACTATAAATAGAATAAAATAACAAACTAAACATGCTCTAATTAATAACCAAAGAATAAAATATAGTAAACAAATTCAAATAATGGTGAACCCCATCTCAAGATACCTAGTACATCATTAATATCAAGTCTTTGGACAGTGATATTAACTGTAAGTGGTACTCTTGGTGTAGTGATCAAACGTTGACAATAAGTTGTGTCAAATAATAAGCATATCTTTGGATGGGGTTATTATTTACATGTAAATCTTATAATCGTCACACATTTATCACCACAAGTATGTGTGCAATTGGCCCAAGTATTAACTTTCCTTTGGGCCGGCTGATACCCGCATGAATGTACACACACGAACATCCGACAACTACCAGAATAAGTCATTTTAGCGACGCCTAAAGACGTCGCTAAAATGCCTAACGATGTCGCTAAACTAGTTTAGCGACGTATTTAGCGACGTTTTTCTCTTGTCGCGGAAACCTTAGTCGCTGTTTGGAAAGACGTCGCTGATCATCGCCAACACCGATGTCTACCGACGTAGAGCTACGTCGGTAATATATCGACGTTTACCGTCGTTTCGTCGAAGAAATAACGACGTTTAGGATGTCGCTATACGTCGGTATTTCTTGGGAAAATTACTGACGTTTACGATGTCGCACTACGTCGGTATATCCTGGGGAATATTAACGATGTTTTGTGATGTCGCTATACGTCGGTATATCCTGGGAAAATGAGGTAAAATCCTGGGAAAGTTACCGACGTCTACCGACGGTTACCGACGCATACCGACGAAACTGACGCCGCTATACGTCGGTATCCTGGCAATATATACTAGTTTAGCGACGTCTACCGACGCAATGTGCCGTCGGAAGGCATCGGTAAACGTCGGTAGACGTCGCTAAATTTGAAAAAAAATAAAAATAAATAAATTACAGTATGCATTTTTCTTCACAGAATTATTTTCTTCCTGCAGTTTAATCTGAAACACGATACACAAGCACATTTTATCCCTGGGTTCGTTGACCCCTTCGGTGGAACACTCAATACCGATAAATTAACATCCAAATGAAACGAATAACAACATAAAATAACCAAAGTCCACACAACATATATAAACCAATATCCAAATTGTCATGGGTCTACACAACCAATAACCAATGTATTTATGCAACCAACAAACAAGTGTCACAAACAAATAAGTGTCACAAACAAATACAAAAAAAAACAAGTACTCAAACAATCAATACAAATAGTCCTAAGTAGGACTAATGGGGATCAGGAGCAGGAGGGGGCGTCGCGACGAAGGGCCAAGAAAAGCTCATAGTTCTCCTGTGAAATCGACACCGCTGAAGGAGGTAGTGACGTCGGTGGAGTCGGTGTCGATGAAGAAGGCAGTGGCGCCGGCGGAGTCGACGATGATGAAGGCGCACCCGGAGGACGATAACGCTCCAACGCTGCAAGTGACTGGTGGTATGAATCCATGGTAGATAACATTCTATCACTGCTATCAGCCACCGAATCCTGCACCAATCTCAGTCACTCGCCCATGGTCATCTGTAATGCCTACAGATCTAATACGCTGCGCTCTATCGACGCTCTAAGATCGGTGACGCTCCGCTCTGTCCGCTCAGTCACATTCCGGAGCTCCATAATGCTGCAATCGAGCGCATCCAATCGTGCTATAAGCGCAGGCTCGTCCGACTGGTGTTGCGACTGGTCTTGAATCCGTTGTAGCAGCTCGTCCCGGAGAGACTCCATCATTTGGTGGACTCGGACAGACTCCTGGGACGGCTGTGGACCATGCACACTAGCAGGGGATGCCCTAGAGGACTGGCTCGTAACTAGGGCACCATAGGATCCCGTACCGTAGTACGTACCCCTACGGAGGCCACCAGCAATGGTCATCCACAGCTCGTCCACCGACGGAGCTTGAGTGGGCTGCGAGAAAGTACCGGCCTCTCCCGTAGTAGGTGCACTAGCAGTCGTCCGGTCTCGAAGCCTCTGATACTCGGCCTAGAAAGTATGGATAGTACTCTATGATTTCTAATCTCTAATTAATGTACTTATTATTACTAACTACATGAATATTTATTTGCATGCATATTTACTAAGTTATATTAAAATTAACACGAAGTATCATAATTAACAAATAGTATTGTAATACTTACATAGGCAAGCTCGGCCCTCTCGTCAATAAGGCCGTCGCCTTTCCGATGGGTGGCCAGGAAGATAGTCACCATATCGGCGTTACCGACCTTCCTTACCTGTAATTAAATATATTATCTTAGTAATAATTTATCGGATTTGCATTAAAATAATATTTCTGAAAGAAAAATACATACCAGACGATGGAAATGTTCCGTCATTGGAATCGACCCACCGTACCACTTCGAGGTATGCTGCCTAGCCGCCTTGGCCTTCTCGGACTTTTCCTTGTACCTTGGCTCGTTGAATCGAGCCTTCATCGCATCCCACTGATCAGGGGTGATCCAACCTTGGATCGACTTTTCGGTACGATCATGAGCCTTCTGATCATTAATAGCGTCGCGGATCAGCTTAGTAGCGACAGCAGAAAATATCCCCTCGATCAGCTCGGCCCGGTGCGGTGGATAGAAAAACATATTCTAGAAGAGTACACAAACCAAATATTTTTCAGTAATATATAATATGCATAAATCAAATGATTAATGTTAAAAGCAAATCTATTTTAACCTTGAAGCGCACAAACCAGTAGGCCTTCCTATCGTCTGGAGCATCCGAGTAGTTTATCCAAGAACTACCATAATTTTGCCTCAGGAGCTGGCCTAGGCGTCTCTGTACCGACGGGGGACGACATCTATACAGACATATTATATTCATGAGAAAAGTTAATTTATGATAAACACAGAAAAAAATGATAAGCCAAAATACTTACTTTGTACCGTTGGCCCAGATCTCCGTCCTCGTCTCCTCCGGAGGTGCGCAGGCATCATCTGCCTGATACTGGTCGGCCGTCGGCGAGCCTCCTCCATCTGCTCATCTGTCTCAATCATCGTATCAACAGGAGGAACGCTACTCTCGGGAGCAGTCTCAGGCCTGGAACTACTCTTCCCAGGAGATATGCCACGTTGAATCGTGGTTGGCGGAGCTACTGTCCGATACACAAGAGTACTGGGCGACGAGGATCCAAAGCCGGTACCAGTAGGAGGTGCTAAAGAAGAACCCCATCCTCTAGCAGTACCAACTCATGTTTTCTGTATTTTTCTTTACCATAAATAATCGCTGCAATCGCGACGTCAACGGCAAGTAGTGCATCGAATCGGTAGGCTTTCTAGCACCGACAGACTTTCCTCTACCACTGCCCTTGTAGCGATCGGTACCATAAAATCTGCAGGCGTCTTCATCCTTGTCGTCTTTGTAGTACAACATGCACCCGTTGCAACATGCATCGATTTTCTCGTATCCCATCCAGAGAGATCTCACCATCCTCTTAGACCGGTAGAAGTCTTTAGGCAACTTAGCACCCTCAGGCAATATTTCTATAAGCAACTCCATCAGACGGTTGTAGCAATCTTGTGACATGTTAAAATCGAACTTGATGCTTAACAATCTTGTAACCACCTCCAACGGTGAATGATCCTCACAACCATGATATAATGGAGTCCTTGCATTCTCTAGCAACTCCATGAACTGTACAGTATCGGCGTTCGGTGCCTCCTCAGGTGCATCATAATCGTCCGGATCGAAACTAGGCCCCGTCGCGTCAAAAATCATGTTCACCAACCCATCGTCGTAAGCAGCGTTGTTGTAGACATCCACATAAGGCTCATACTCCGATGCTAAAGATACAAGTTCTCCGTGCGCGCTCCACTGATAGTAATTCGGCGTGAAACCCTTCGAGTATAAATGATACGTGACTTCTACTTCTGGATGATATTTCAAGTTGCGACATCTCACACACGGACACTTAATTTTGGTACCGTCCATGTACTGAGGGAACGCCTTGGCAAACTGCAGGAACTGCTGTACACCCTCTATGAATTCATCTCGCATACCGTACATGTCATCAGGATGACGGTTGTACATCCACGAACAATTCCGTAAGTAGTAATTCATATCCATATCCGATTGAGTATAATTCTGTAAGATAGATACATGCACGTTGTAGTCAGTGAATGAATATTAAGGCAGTTTAGATATGGGTGCACAATTTAGATAGAGGTCAGTAGAGAGTGACAGTTTAGAGAAAACTGAGATTATTGGTGACATTTCACTCATTGGCACTTCTTCACTATTACTCACAAATGAATTGGCCATCTCAGCTTGAAAATTTAATATTGTTTTGACAATCATTTAGCAAGTTGAGCTTGGGTTACGTAAGTCGTGTTTTGAAGCTGCAAATCTTTGCAGAAAATTTAAGTCATGTTTGACTGTACATTCTACATCATCATAGAGTTCTACAGTTGCAGAGAAATTTTAAGTCGAAACAAGAAAGAACTCTATTAGCACATGATATTCTTATAGGAGAAAATTTGGAGTTTAAATGTTAAGGAACAATGCTACACTAGGGGTCTATTTAGAGACGAGTGCCAAGCTGAATCCTATTCCAATATTAAGGAACAATGCTATACTAGGGATCTATTCACCACCATAAATACTTTTAAGTTGCTTTCGTCTTTCGAGAATTTCAACATCTATCACAATATTATTATTTTCCTTTGACAGCAGCTCAAAAAATGCACTTGTCTCCTACTTGCAATTCATTACTAAGGGCAAATTTTCCCCAACCTCTTGTAAAAAAGGTGTCTGTCGAGGTATAATTGTACTTGTAGGAGTATACGGCACCAACTGTCCAATATCGACCCTTTGGGTCTACAAGAGTTACTTCACTCAGTTTGTCAAGACAAGTAAAACTTTTTAAATTAATACCCAATATTGATCCTTTGGCCTGTGCTTGAGCAGTATCCTAACTCAAACTATCTATCCTAACTAATAAATTAATATCCTACTTTAACATCTACTAACTCTCATATTCCTTCTAACATAAACTAATATCCTAATCTAAACTAACCCTTTAACTGAAACTAATATCTAAACAATGCTAATCTTGAACTAACACCCTAATCTAGAAGTCCACACTGCTCAAGCACAGGCCATAGGCCAAGTTATAAGGCAAAATGCAGGCAACTGCCTGTAGCTACAAGGCAAAACCAAATGTTGACGGTATATATACCGTAAACATTTAAAAAGTTTACTTGTCTTGACAAACTGAGTGAAGTAACTCTTATAGACCAAAAGGGTTGATGAGATTTTTATGTTGCCCTTAGTAATGAATTGCCCGATACCGATACCGATACTGTAAACCTTGGTTAACATTAATATTTTCATACTTCTCTAGGCTGAGGTAGAGGTAGATATCATATGATGCGGAATAGTCGGCTCAATGAACCGAATGAGAAAAAAAGAAGTAGGGAAGCTCACTCTATACACTCTAGGATACTACGATATACTACTAGTATACTCACTCTATACACTCTTACTTATGCAAGCCTTTTGAGGCAATCAGCGTTATACTAGATTTTCAAAAAAATCTATAACTCTGATAGGCCCAAAAGGCTTGGCATAAGTAAATTTAATTTCTAGAGAATGGCTCAAAACACTGTACCAATCATACCTATACTTCTAAGATACTCTATACACTCTAGGTACTAGGACTGAACTAACTCTCTAATACTTTAATGACACTCACTCACATATACCCACACTTATTTATAGGTACAGGCTAGAGCACTGTCAGCCATAGATGATGCTCTAATTTTCAAAAAATCATGCGTCGATGACACTTCAATTGAAAGCGATGAATCATGCACCTTGATTCATGTGACATGCGACTGTTAAGTACAAAATAGATGCCTCAATTTTTGCGTCAATGCGCCAACATCGCTCAAACTTTCAAAAAGATTGTCTGTTCATGATCACATTGGTTTACCCCTTTTTTTGGTAGTTCAACAACCTCATTTTTCGCTTAAAAACTTATACTATATATATGAGGATGGAAAGGGAAGAGGGAGAGTAGGCCCCTTATAGAGAGCTTAGTCATATTTTAAGGGGGTGGCTTATCGCACAAGCGTCCATGACAAAGGTGCATGGGTGCTCACGCGGGTAAATATGATTGTGCTCGGCCGCAGCAATAGAACAAGCACACACATACGAGCAAGTATAGATCTGGTGCGCCCCTAGTGGTTGTGTTTCTCAAGAACATAAACACGTATGCGGATGGGTTTAGTACGGGTGTACGACCAGCGGTACATAGGTAATGTTTTACTTAACAAAATGCCTGGAAATCGGATTTTGAAAATAAAACGAGAAAAAGTACAAGAAGTACAATTTGATTCTGGGAAGTATTGCTATGGAAGTCTGATCTGTAAATAATCACTTTGTTCCTTGGACCATACGATGATGATGAAGATCACTGCTAGAAGATGAACAGTTGGAAGAACTAAGTCACCAGAAAGGTATCGACGCACTTGGGCACTGATGGCGAGGCCGAATGCTTTCCTGCTTTGCTTCACTCTGTTCTGGAAGAAAAGTTGAAGAAGAATTCTCCGAAAAATCAAAGTCTCTGGGCTCTGATCTCTATCTATTCTCTCCTCTCTCCCTCTCTGTCTGTTATATGAGAAAAATAAGTCTATTTATAGACTTGGCTTCTTGTGCGTAAAAACTCAGCAAAAGTTCCATCTTTACGCTAATAACTGCCACCCATGACCGAAGTCATCCTCTGCATACATTGACACGTGTCCCATCATTTCAATAAGAATAGGATGCACGTACATACGTTCTTCGAGATGTGTGGCATGAAAGCCATGTAGGCAAACCACGTTCCAAATTGGTGAAGAAGAATAGGGCGTAAAAACAATCCAAAATATACTCTGAGCGTAAAGTAGTAGACTAGGCGTAAAATAGCCCTGACATGGACTTCCCGCGTAAAGTGGTTGTTAAACAACCTTGAGCGTAAAGTAGCCCAAATAAACTTTATGCACACGTCAACTTTTGAGCGTAAAAACTCATATAGTATCCATGCATAAAAGAGGCCATATTGTGAGCGTAAAATAGCTCAGTCCACATACAAAACGACAACATTGGTCACTGTGTAAAACAAATTCCTTCGAATTCTGTGATATATGCCATCATTAAATCTTCATCTCAGACTTTGCATTAAATGCAAGACTCGACAGCTTTGTCCAGCGTAAAGTGGTTAGCCTGTCTTAGGCGTAAAACCATCGGCTTGACCCTGGCGTAAAGTGATTAGCCTGTAAAAATAGATCATGTTGAGTGGAATGTTTCTATCTCTTTGACTCATTCTATGAAGCACTTTTTACGCTCCTACAAGACCCCTTTCAAAGTTTTCAAATATCTTCAAAATTTGAAACACTTTGAACAGAAGCGTAAAAGTCGAGATTTGACCAGTCAGCGTAAAAATTCGGGAAATGGTGCCGGTCAATACTTAACCGTCATAATGAATTTTCTTTCGAAACTTTTGAATGCTTCTTCATCTCCCCAAGTTTGCATTAATAATGATCAGTTTCCCATAAGGAATATGAAGAGTTGATTTGGTTGTATATATAAGGAGAAATTCTTAATTCTTGTTTTTCATCCTTATACTGTCATGGTACCAAAGAAAGAGATTAACAAAGAAGAGGCTCCGAGCTCCAGGATTGATATAGAGAAGGAGGTTGATCGAGCATGCAACTTTATAGAGTGCTTTGGACTAACTCCAGCGGTCTTTGGTCGTATAAATGGTGGTCCCCCAACTGCGTATGAAGGATCAGGTGATGCAGAAGCATTTCTTAATCTGATGCGTCGTTCCGGGATCCACAATATGCACGAGTTAGGTGCCTCCCTTCGTCAGCCCAACGAAGGAGAGAAAAAATAATATTTTATATAGAAGTGTCGTATATGTGTTGCGACTCTTCAACTTATCTGTAGGGGCCTACTCCCCTTTTTATAAATAAAATCTTGATATTGATCTCATCTGTTGGTATATAGAGTTGTTCTATACCTCCTTTGACTGCATCTATGGTTGTTCATTCCCAAGAGAAACAAAACAACACGTGGCATCTGTCTTGTGGTCACGAGCGCCTTTTAGTAGGATCTTTCCCGAAATAGACTCACGCCAAACGTTTCTTCAACCCTTATAAATAGCTGAGTTAAAGAATGTTTTATACATTCTCATTCTCATTCTTCCGAAGATAGCTTTTTGCAACATTTTATTCTCCAACAAGAGATTGATAATGGCGATGCTTTTTGATGTCGTTCCTCTGTACGCCCGGTCACCAGACGTTGATTCAACCACTCTTAGAGCCGAATCATCTGACCTTAATGGTAAGTTTGATTCGTAAATCAATCGTCTGCCTTTGAACTTTTTGTTGAAAACAGATGCCGATCTTTAAACGAGCATAAATCCTTAACAGATATGGAGCATTGTACGTAAAACATTGGCGTAAAACCTGGCATAAAAACCTCAGGTGTAAAGCCTTGTTACACGTGAAACATTGGCGTAAAATCTTGTAGATTAAGTGCACATGAATCACTGGCGTAAAAATCTTGTAGATAAGGTATGCCTGTTGATGATAAAACAAGATGCGTAAGCACCTGTTTTTTAGTTTTAATTGACTGATAAGCGTCTGATGATACTTCTGTTTAAAACAATTTTTCTTTGCTGTTTTCTGCAGAAGTTTGGCTGAAGAACTTTTCCAGAACCGGTATTGGCGACTTTGACGCTGTGAGGAGCATTCTTCTGACATCAACATCAGGGAGCTCATGCGCTTTTGACATGCAAATCAGACAACTCAGAACTTTTTGTGGGATAAAAGGGTCTTCCTCAGATGGTAGAAAGAGCCTTTATACACGAAAAGTTGGATGGTGGAGTCAACTCTATCCCGAGAAATTGGGTAGTAGAGTTCCTTTCACGGCAGGATGAGGATATATGCCAAAATGAATGAACCGACATATCTTTCGGGAAAAGAAAAAGGTTAATTCAATTCTATAATTAAATGGATGAATCTGATGTAATGAACGGACAGGTCTTTTCAGGAATGAACAGTTGTTTTCAACTTCAAAGACTGGTTCATTAATAGATCTCTCCTATAAATAGGTGAGAACTCTTTGTAACATTTTATTCTTATTTCCACTCCTCTATCGGAAATGTCTTCCATGGGCATGCAGCAAAAGAATGAAGTCTCTAAGAAGGTTGAGGACGTCATCGAGACGCATCCTGTTGAGCCAACTGTATCAGTCCCAACCGAAGTAGGCGAAAGCTCTTCTACTCCCAAGCCACCACAAGACATTCTTGCTTTCTTAGTAGAGCTAGGGAAAACTCCTGAAGAAGAAGCGCTGAGGATGGTTGCCTGCAGGTTTTTTATGAACTCAGACAACGATGCCTTCGAAGCATTAGCTGACTATGTATTCAATAAGGAAGGCAGTGGTCCTCGTCCTTAATCCTTTATTCAGAACAAAAATAATAATAAAAGAAATTTTATTTTCATCCTGTCTTTTTTTTATACATAGTACTTCTTAAGAAATTTGCCATTGATCGGCATCATGAGTAAATCTCCATTGAGCATT
This sequence comes from Iris pallida, assembly GCA_029216955.1. Lineage (NCBI taxonomy): Eukaryota > Viridiplantae > Streptophyta > Magnoliopsida > Asparagales > Iridaceae > Iris > Iris pallida. The sequence continues at coordinate 44,870 of JANAVB010014099.1, forward strand.
GATAACCGATAGGCGCCATTAGAAAACACGGTCTCAATTACATAAGGGCCTTCCCATTTTGCTTGGAATTTTCCTTTGCTTTTATGAGTCATAATCATCGGTCTTCGAACGGCTAATACCAACTCGCCAATCTTGAATACCCTCTCTTTAACTTTACGATTGAAAGTTCGAGATATACGGGCTTGATATAGCTCAACATGCTGTTGTGCTTGAAGACGCTTCTCGTCCAATCCTTCAAGTTCTTGGAGTCGTAAGCGATCATTGTTCTCTATAGTTAGCTCATTAGCAATAGCTATTCGTAGAGATGGAATCTGGATTTCTAAGGGAAGAACAGCCTCACATCCATAAACCAATAAAAATGGTATAAAACCAGTAGGAGTCCGGACTGTTGTTCGATAAGCCCATAAACATTCTCCAAGTTTCTCATTCCAATCACGTTTATTAGAAGAGACAAACTTTTTAAGAAGTTTAATGATTGTCTTATTGAAGGCTTCGGCTAAACCATTAGCAGCTGGATTATAAGCCGTAGAAGCCATATTTTGAATTTGATTCTTATCACAGAACCGATAAAATGCCTGACTGGCAAATTGTGGACCATTGTCATGAATTATTCGTCGAGGAATCTCGAAGCGATAAATGACATGATGTTTGATGAAGCTGATCACATTAGATGTTTTCACTTCAGTAAGGGGAACTGCTTCTGCCTACATAAAAAAGTAATCGGTTATAGCTAATATGAACCGATGTCCTTTAACAGAAGGAGGGTTAATAGGACCAATGACATCCATACCCCAAGCTTCGAAGGGCCAAGAGGCTGCTGTAGGATGTAGAAATTCAGACGGTTGATGAATAAAGTTAGCATGAATCTGACAAGCTTTACACCTTCTGGCGTAATCCACAACATCTGCTATCATGGAAGGCCAATAATACCCCATTCTTCGAATGCGGTCCTGTAATTTCGGACCGGGTTGATGGGCACCACAGACACCATCATGAGCCTCACGGAGTGTCTGTTTAGCTTCACTTTCTGAGAGACAGTGCAGCAAGAGTCCATCGTATGAACGACGTTATAAATATGTTAAGATGAATCATAATAGAATCGAAATTATCGTCTTTTAATTGATGCAGCTTCTTTCGGATCTTCAGGTAAAATCCTATGAACCACGTAATCAATAAATGGAGTTCTCCAATCCCTCTGCTGGGAGCTTGACTCTATAGTATAACTCTGTTCAATATACAAATTATTTTTGACACAGAATAAGTCTCGGTCCAATAAAGTGATTGTATTTTGTCTCCGAATTAGAACAACCAAGTCTGCAGCTAAGCTAGCAAGAGCATCAGCTTCCACATTCTGTGAATGTGGTACAAATTCGGTGAAGAATCCTTTGAATGAAAGGACCAACTCGATTACCACTTGATGGTAAGGGATGAGATCAAGATTTCTGACTTCATAAGTCCCTCTAACTTGATTAACAATCAGTTGAGAATCTCCATAAGCTTCTAGGAATTCAATATCCAATTGTTTTGCTACTTGGAGACCAATCAGCAAAGCATTATATTCTGCTACATTATTAGAGCATGGCTCATTGAGAGAATAGGCACGGTATATGACCATTTTGTCAGAAGAAACCAAGACGATTCCTACTCCAGAGACAATATTACCTTTAGGTCCAACCCGTGATGCTCCGTCAAAATATAATTGCCAGATGTCATTTTTTTAAGTCATATTGCAATCCATGACTTCATCTGGAATGTCCTTATATAACTTTGATGTTTCAGGTATAGGGTGAGCAGCTAAGAAATCAGCTAATGTTTGACCCTTCACTGATTTTTGAGGTATATAAACCATGTCATAAGGAGTAAGCAACATCGCCCAGGTAGCTAACCTAGAGTTAAAAATGCTCGGTTTTCTTATCAATACCCGAATGGGATTTATTCTGGAGATGACATGGATAGTCTGTCCTGTCACATAATGTCTTGTCTTTTGGACAGCAAAAACCAAGGCCAGACATTCCTTTTCTACAGAAGTATACCTGTGTTCTGCTTCGACCATCATTCGGCTAAGTAAATCGCTTGTTCATACCCCATATCACTTTTTTGTGCAAGAAGAGCACCAAGTGAATGATCCAAAGCTCGAACATATAGCAAAAATGGTCTTCCTATCACTGGAGGTACCAAAACAGGTGGATTTGTAAGGTATTGCTTGATGTCATTGAAGGCTTTCTGACACGCTTCATCCCAAACAAATGATACACCCTTCTTTAATAGACGGGAGAAAGGCTGGCATCTTCCAGAGAGATTGGATATAAATCTCCTGATATACGCAATGCGATCTTGGAAGCTAAGAAGTTCTTTTAAATTGCGTGGAGGACGTATTTCAAGAATTGCTTTATCCTTATCAGGATCAACATGGATACCCTGAGAAGTAATGACAAATCCTAAAAATTTGCCACTGGAAACCCCTAAGAAAGACTTAGTAGGGTTCATTTTCAATTGATGTTGGCACATCAGTTTAAATACTGTCTTCAAGTCTTGAATGTGATCATCTTTTGATCGACTCTTAATAGCAATGTCATCTACATAACATTCTACTGTCTTCCGTAGATGTTCTTGAAAAATGTTGCTCATAGCCCGTTGATATGTGGCACCAGCGTTTTTAAGACCAAACGGCATAACTGTATAGCAGTAAACCCCAAGGGATGTACGAAAAACAGTATGCTTCTCATCTTTTGGATACATCTTAATTTGATTATATCCTGAGAATCCGTCCATGAAAGATATGCGTTCAAAACCGTATGTATTGTCTATCATGACATCAGTAATTGGAAGTAGAAATTCGTCTTTTGGACAAGCTGCATTAAGATCTCGAAAATCTATGCAAACTCGGACTTTTCCATTCTTCTTCATAACAGAAACAATATTGGCAACCCAATTGGGGTGTTGTTCTTCACGAACAAAGCCACACGTGATCAGCTTTTTGACTTCTGCTTCAATTGCATCAATCATATCTGGTCTAAAATGCCGTTGCGGTTGTTTTACAAGCTTAGCATTAGGAAGAATATTGAGTTTATGAGTAGCAATTTTAGGATCTAGACCGGGCATATCCTCATAACTCCATGCAAAAATATTAATATATTCTTTGATCAGTTTTATCAATTCTTCCTTTTCATCTTCAGAAAGATTTTTACTGATGAATATTGGTTTAGGCGTAGTTCTATCTCCAACATCAATCTGGACAATCTCGTCCTCTGTAGGTGGTTGTCGTTGTTCAAAATGAAGTTCCCATTGGGTGTCCATATGTTGAGCCCAAGGATCATTCTCAAATGGTTCAGATTCGCCATCAGTTTGAACCATGTTTACTGAGAATATTTGTTCAGATTCATCATAATAACCTTTTTTAACACACGAGGAGTGAGAGGTATCAGATTCGATAAATTGGATTTCTTCTGAATCTGATGATTGTGAAGAGCTAGAAGAGAATTCTTCTTGTATATCGTCATTAAACATGTAGGACGGATCATATCCCAATCCATGACGAGTCTTCTGGTAAAATAGATCACCACTTAATGGTAATCGTCTACCTTTGCCTTGATTAAGACCTTGCATAATCTTCAAATCATATCCCATGTTCTGGATAATCTTGAGAGATTGTTGACTATATCTGTCAATTCGGATTCTTCCTTTATCTTTATCTTTCAGATCATCTGTCTGAGCAACAGGGATATTTCTAGCCAGCCCAAACACAATTTGGTGCTTGTTTTTCTTATCAGACGGAACCACGAAATAAGATTCTTCGTGACGTCTATAAGTTACACAAGCTTGCGATGGAGCAACTACAAGAAGAAGATAGGAAGAAGATGTTAAGAACTTTTGAGCATAAGGTCCAACATCAACCTGAAGAGGAAAGGAATTTTCCTTATAGTTAATGTATAAAGTTTCTTCTGTTTCTATGTCGTCTTTATATTGATGACTTTGATTATCAGAAGATAAAGTCATTCTTTCAATAAACTTGACAGCCATATACTCGAAAAGAAAATCTTCATTGATATCAAAAAGTACAGAATGATCAATATTTACATCATTTACAATTTGACTGCTACGCTTCAGATTAATCACTAATGGACCATCTGGCTTTTGCATAGATTTGCCAAGATTGACAATCAATGGAGGTTCTGGATCATTCGTACGAAAAGTACGCCCTTTGACCTTGATCACAAGAGGTTGAACTTGGCTTTTAGCAGGAACATTCACTGATTTCTCAGATGAAGCTTGAGTTCTTCCTTTAACCTTGATCATCAAAGGTTGATTGTTGACAGGTTGGGGTTGGATTTGCCCTTTGACTTTGATATTCAAAGGTTGCACTTCTGGCGGATCTTCGTTAATAGACTGATCTTCAGCAGATGATTGATCTTCAGCCATGTCTGATATTTCCTTTACATGTTCTTGTTTGTAGAGCCTTGAATCAGAAAAATAGGCTTCGACACCCTTGAAAGGATTGATATCAGCAAACTCAGTCTTTACAACCCCTTGGAAATCCACATACTTGAAGCATTGGTGGAGAGTTGAAGGCACGATGTTATGCTTATGTAACCATGGTCTTCCAAGAAGGATGTTGTAGGATACGTCTGAATTAATAACATAGAATATTGCCATAGTTCGAAGATCACCAATCTGAATCTTCAGACGAATCTTCCCCAGTGGTTTGCTCTTTCCAGAGTTGAAACCAACTATCGTAGTACTAGTGTAAGTCAGATCACTAGTAGGAATCCTCAATGGTGTTAGCATACTTTGAAGAATTATGCTAATGGAAGACCCAGGATCAATGTAAATTCTGTCAACTTCAATGGATTCAATATACCCAGTATAGCACAAAGGCCTGTCATGCTTGTTATGCTTCAACAGCATGTCTTCTTGTGTAAAGGTGATGTTAGGAATTGCTTCCATCACACTATGACATTGTGGGCATGACACTGGTATATTGTCAGGAGTCTTAAGTTGAGCTAAGCAGGAATCAGCTTGCAGCAAAGCTTCACTCAAAGTTTTGCGACTTTCTTTAGAAAGGCGAAGCAACTCAAAGATAGATAATCTAGCCGGAGTATTAGCTAACTGGGCTAGAATATCAAATTTATAGGGTTTCATCACCACCCCCTGACTGGAAGTAGACTTCAACGGGACGTCGAAGCGTACCGCCTTCTGTTTTCCCTTTTCAACCATAGCAGGAACAAGAGACGGTTGAGTTGATGGTGTTTCAACATCTCTGCTTCTTTGAGGGATCCCTCATAATCTTTGTGGTACTCTTTTCCAGATCTTGTACCAGCAAAAGTTTCTTCTTCAGACTCAGAAGAAGGAAGTACCATATTGCAGTATTTAATCTTCCTTTCTTTAGCCTTCTTCTTATAAGGATCGTTATGAAGAACCTCAGAACCCAATCCAACAATGGATTTTTGACTTTGAATTTATAAAGGAAGTCATATTCCTTTATCATAATTCAAACCTTCTGTCTTTTGAAAGTCATAATCCATCTTCTTCATGAGAAGGACAGATTACTGACTGTACAAGTGAGTAGGCAACAAACTTTTAACAGGTGGTTCAACAGAGGAAGAAGAAGAAATCTCTGTAACTACAGAAGAATGAGGAATAGAGTTCTCTGTAGCTACAGGAGGAAAAAGATTCGGGATACGAAGAAAAATCCCTGTAGGAGCTTTTTCATAAGCAGCAAAGACTTGTTGTGCCCTGTATAAAGGAACACTATTCATGGCTAGCCACTGCTGATGAGTAAGCTTGAGCTTGGTAGGAGGAGCCAGACTTGGAGGACATATGTTCAATCCTCTCAGTCTATCTTCCAAAGGAATGCCATCCCATAGATGATCCAAATCATCAGGATCTGGAATAACATGAGAAATTATGTTGCAGGTTTTGACTTTCTTACCTTTCTTAGATTTTGAAGTTTTACCTTCATATTCTATTTCAGGTACTAAGTCAGGATGTACCCACATAATTTCACCATTCTTTAATGTAAGATGCAATAATCCTTTATTTTCCTCCCTAGCAGGTGGAATATTCACAATCTTTATCGTCGCCTTCGGAATTGGGACAATTCCATCTGGTACTTGTTGTGGAGGAAAATCTCCAAATTGAAGAGAAACTATATTGGTTGTAACCGTATAGTCATCATTGGTTAAAGCGATAGCACCACCATTTATCAGCTCTTGAATTTTTTTCTATAAAACATAGAAAGCACTGGTAGGATGATTAATGTATCTATGATAGATACAATATTTGGGATTGTCACTCAGATTCACCTCATTAGGCCTCTTTGGCTCCGAAATCTGGAGTTTGCCACTCTTTACCAGACATTAGAATATCCCCGGGATATCACTTTCGTCAAAAGAGTATTCTTCTTTTGGCCTGGAAGATTCCTGATTATTCGGCATCGTTTTATTCTTGGAAAGATTGACCATAAGAGTGTCTTTTCCTTTCATATTACGATTGCCAGAATTATTACCAGGATTACCTTTCTTTCCTTTATCCTCTGAGGCGAAAATCATCCCATGTTCACGAGCCAACCTACCATTGGTCTCGGCAGAAACTGCTGCTATGATAAACGAAGCCCAATCTGTGAATTGGGAACCCGTGAAGACAGCAATAGATGGTCGCAGATTCATCTTACATGTATAAATCAGGGCTGAATCTAGCATACCAAGGGGCATCTTTAGAGTCGCCTGTCGGAAACGTTCAATGAACGTCCGAGTATCTTCTTTCTCCTTTTGCTTGATTTCTATTAAGGAGGACATGTTCATGTCCATACCTCCTTTATAGAAATGGGAGAGAAACATTGCCTTAAATTCGTCAAAAGACGAAATGCAATTGTCGGGTAAACTACGATACCAGTCGTAAGCTGAACCCGTCAAGCACCCAATGAATACTCGAGTGAGAAGAGCATCATTTTTCTGCAAATGTACAGTCATAATATCAAAGTAATTGATATACTGACTAGGAGAAACCTTTCCATCAAACAATACTATTGACTGTGGCTTGAATTTCGGTAGAAAGGGTACATTATTCCAATGAGGAGGATAAGGTTGCTTAATCCCTAACCTCTGGAGTTGATCCTTTTGCTTCAAAACTTCAAACTGTGCTTTGAGCTCACGCACTGCTTGAATGGCTTCGCTGGTTTGTGGGAGCACATTTGATTGAAAAGTTGTTGGTTGTACCGTAATCCCCACCGGAGATGGTACATCTTCTGGAATGATGGGATCTGGAGATGCAAAATTTTGATTAACAGCAGGCTCTTGGATATTCAAAGGTATATCAACCCCTTGGCTATCTTGAGTTGGTGCTGCTACCTGTACCGGTGTTACTATTGCCGGTTGAGCAGTTTGCTGAGCCGTTATTATCTGGTGCATGCTTTGCATCATGTTAAGCATGTCTTTCAATGATTGCTCAACAGCAGTGAGACGTTGTTCTGTATTAACAGATGACGTCTCTGGCTCATCTCCAATAGCGTAGGATTCAACCTCTCTTGAAGATACATAAGGATTAGTATAGAAGTATGAATCGACACTATCAGTTTCGAACTCAAGAGATTGAGTACCCCCAGCTTCAGAATCAGAAGTCTACAATTGTCTTTGTTTTCTTGATCGAGTATTCTGATATACTCCTTCAAAAGAATCAAGAAGTTTGTTGAATTGTTGTTGACCTGGGGTTTGGGACGTGTTCCGTCTAGGACGTCGTCCTCTGTTGGTGTGAGATGCCATATTGACTGATGCATATGACAACTCATCAGCTTGTTGTTGGGGCGCAATAAAATTTAACCGATCAAAAACTGACCGTCTGGAAGCCGAACAACAACATTTGATTACAATCTGGTGACACTCACAGTGATGATTTTCTTGGGGGAGTATCACGGGAAATTGTCTATTTTTACGCTTTTGTATTAACAATTCACGTAAATCAGAAGGAGTAGAAGGAGTAGTCTTCTTTATTACATTTGGGGTAGCAAAATGTTTAGTCCCTTGTATATAAAGAAGATTACTGGCTGCATTCGCAGAACCAAACTGTACATTTCTACGCGTTTGGAGTTGTGTGCGCAAATCTTGCAATTTTTGAGCACGAAGGGCTCCATTTTCATTGCGTATGATTTGTAGGTTTGGTACTTTGCGTAGAGCAGTATAAGAAGGTTGTTGGTATAGAACTGAAGCTTTACCAACAATATTTTTACGCTGTATGCATTTAGGTACATTCACATTAGATGTAAAACTATCGTTGCAAATTTTATCTACACTGTCACAGACAGAAGACTTACCTTTACGCGTAGAGCGTAAAAATTGATTATCTACCACGTCACAGACGGGAGATTTTCCTTTACGCGAAGAGCGTAATTTTTATGTGTCAACCACGTCACAGACGGGAGACTTATTTTTACACTTAGAAGCACAATCATTAGAGTCTGCCTCATTATAAATGGGAGACTCGTTCTTATGCACTGAGCGTAAAATTTGGTTTTTACCCACTGGGCGTAAAATATCATTTTTACGCACTGGGCGTAAAACCTGATTATCTTCACCGTCACAGATGGGAGATAAATTGCCACACTTAGAGTGCAACGCTGAAGTAAGGACTGCCTCGTTACGAACGGGAGCCCCAACGACAGGAGTGGGAAGAATTCTCTTGCCATCAGAAGCAACAGAGAGATCAGAAGCTATTTTGGATTTAGGAATCCAAACTTTTCGTGCTTTGCGAGATTTTTGAACATTGGAGCTGCGAGAACCACCCCCAGTTCGGAGCATCTCTTCATAAGAAGTCTGGTCGAAGTGTACAACCAGAGTCTTCTTTGTCGATCCAATCGACACATCATCATATTGAGCAATTGCCTCCTTGTCAGAGAAGAAGGTCGTCCCCAGCGGAGTCGTCATTTTTGTTTCACTTAACAAAATGCCTGGAAATCGGATTTTGAAAATAAAACGAAAAAAGTACAAGAAGTACAAATTTGATTCTGGGAAGTATTACTATGGAAGTCTGATCTGTAAATGATCACTTTGTTCCTTGGACCATACGATAATGATAAAGATCACTGCTAGAAGATGAACAGTTGGAAGAACTAAGTCACCAGAAAGGTATCGACGCACTTGGGCACTGATGGCGAGGTCGAATGCTTTCCTGCTTTGCTTCACTCTGTTCTGGAAGAAAAGTTGAAGAAGAATTCTCCGAAAAATCAAAGTCTCTGGGCTTTGATCTCTATGTATTCTCTCCTCTCTCCCTCTCTGTCTGTTATATGAGAAAAATAAGTTTATTTATAGACTTGGCTTCTTGTGCGTAAAAACTCAACAAAAGTTTCATCTTTACGCTAATAACTGCCATCCATGACCGAAGTCATCCTCTGCATACGTTGACACGTGTCCCATCATTTCAATAAGAATAGGATGCACGTACATACGTTCTTCGAGATGTGTGGCATGAAAGCCATGTAGGCAAACCACGTTCCAAATTGGTGAAGAAGAATAGGGCGTAAAAATAACCCAAAATATACTCTGAGCGTAAAGTAGTAGACTAGGCGTAAAATAGCCCTGACATGGACTTCCCGCGTAAAGTGGTTGTTAAACAACCTTGAGCGTAAAGTAGCCCAAATAAACTTTATGCACACGTCAACTTTTGAGCGTAAAAACTCATATAGTCTCCATGCGTAAAAGAAGCCATATTGTGAGCGTAAAATAGCTCAGTCCACATACTAAACGACAACATTGGTCTCTGTGTAAAACAAATTCCTTCGAATTCTGTGATATATGCTATCATTAAATCTTCATGTCAGAGTTTGCATTAAATGCAAGACTCGACAGCTTTGTCCAGCGTAAAGTGGTTAGCCTGTCTTAGGCGTAAAACCATCGGCTTGACCCTGGCGTAAAACCATTGGCTTGACCCTGGCGTAAAGCGATTAGCCTGTAAAAATAGATCATGTTGAGTGGAATGTTTCTATCTCTTTGACTCATTCTATGAAGCACTTTTTACGCTCCTACAGGTATAAGTGCTCACCCATGACTAAGAACAAGAGCAAACATGTGCATGCCCAAACAAAGATAACATTTATGATCGATCATAAAAATGACCTTGGATGCGCTAAAATCAATCGAGAATCGTATTAAAACCGATTTAGATTTTTTTCCTATTGAGTTAAAATCCAGGACTTATAAGTCTTAGTCTTGGGTTCTTAGCGACCATCTTGCTAGAGTTGTTACTTAGTCAAGAGGATCTTATTTTAATTATCCTATTTTTTGATGGGCTCATCTTTGGACTAATATGATATGTTTCCAAATGTTGATCCTCAAAATCATGCTAGGTATCGTGAAGTATACCAATTCTTAACATTATTATTATTATTATTATTATTATTATTATTCACACACCTACCGACACTCTAAACTGTTACTAACACTCCGATCAGGTCAGATGCCTGCTACGCTTCTACTAGAACAATCTTATATTTGTCCAATTCTTAATATGGTTATAGATCACATTGAAATACCTATAGTAAAGTTGAAAGAGATTCGATTCGACCCTAACTTGTGATCCAACCGTAGGACTTGTACCTGTAAGACTTGAGAGGACGGGATCACAATTCATGGCTGCTGAGTTTGTCTAGATCCGACCTGAAAACTACCCTAGTGGTGATCACCAAGTATGTTTTATTTTTTTGTAGTGGTGTGTGTGCATGTCGTATGTGTCGTATCTATGTGTGTGCATGTCATGTATGTCGTATCGTGTCTGTGTCAGCACGTCAGGAGGAGGGAGTTAGGGTTAGGGTTTACCTGCCTTGGTCGGAGTCGGGTCGGGGTCGCCGGGACTGGATCAGCGGTGGAGTCGGGTTGGCGTCGGAGTCGGGTCGGCGTCGACGAGGGGAATCAACGGTGGAGGGGGGACGCCGGAGGAACAGGGGTCGCCGCATGGAAGGGGGTCACCGTGGGGAGGGGGTAGCCAGAGGGAGGGGTCGCCGGAGGGAGGGGGTCCCCGGAGAGGATAGAGAAAGAGGGAGAGAAATTTGGGGAGCGGAAGATTGAAAATTTTAGGTAAAAGAAAATAAAAGATCGATCGGGTGGAACCCTATATGAAACATTTTAGTGACGTCCACAAAGGACGTCGCTAAACGTCGCTATTCAATAAAAAACTGGCGACGTCCCTAATATGGAGTCGTAAAACGTCGCTGAGTTAAACAAAACAACGACGTTTTGCGACTAGACCGCGACATCAGCTTTCCAAAGCATAATGTGTGGCGCTAACGGTCGCTAAACGTTGCTGATAGTGACGTTCAGCGACGTTTTTATATAACGTCGCTAAATACACAAATATTATCGACGTATATGACTGGCGTCACTAAATTCGTCGCCAATATGACTTATTTTGGTAGTGGACATTCCTCATAGACTATCTACTCAAGAGAGGTCACATTCGCGACATTTTGTTTCAATGGATCTATTTAGAATGTTAGACAACTATTTCTAGTCACAAAAGGCACCAAAAATTTGAATGTTGACTAAATTTTACGAAATCAAATCATGTCCAAAACCTTATGTACATGCATATTTATAGGATTATTACTCAAATAAAGTAATCAAAAGTATAAGCTTGAATTTTAATTTGACAAAATTGGACATTATCAACATAACAAAATTTATGTAATAATCTACTGAGAATATGCATCCAAAGAAAAAACTATATACATTAACTGAAAATAATAACTCCAAAACATATATCCAAACCGAACATATTTGGTCTAAACTGAGCACTATCAACACCTTTTTCCTCTTTAAGTATCCAAATATCTAAAAAATCTTTTAAAAGAAGAATAAGCAAACTTTAGACCAATTTGGAGCCTAATTATTTAATAACTGAATCCATCAATCAAAAGATTACTTGTATAATAAAGACTAAAAGTAATTCCAAAACAAGTAATTGACGGTCAACATGTTGTACATTAAGCATAATTATTCAAATGACCGCATAATCTGCAATACTTAATTCATAATTTTATAGGCACTTGATGGTCCTTACTGATTGCTAAATCATTTGGCATAAAGACAATAAAAAATTGCATTACAATTTCCAGTATCCTCAACTTCCAAACGATGGAATATTAATGTCCACATATAATGAATTAACAAAGTAAAATCCAAAACCTTTATAATATTGTATATAATATTAAAAGCTTCTGATGCATAGTAGACTTGCTAAACTTCATTATATATAACAATCCTCAGCGCTCTCCTTCCTAAATATTGTATCGAAATTGCTAAAGTAACAAACTTCCACCTAAAACCTTCAAAAGTGAAGCAATTGCAACACAATGCAACACTCCTTACCAAACTACGTGCAAACAAGATGGATTAATATAACATAATGCCTCTTCTTTGACTCTAGCCAATCCAAGTTACTAAATAATATATAGTACTGGAATCGTCAAAGTTGTAAACTTTCAACTAAAACCTTCAAAATTGAAACAAACAACAGAGCAAACAATCAAATTTCAAACAATGGTAGGTATGCGATGAAACTCAATAAATTCAAGAGATGGTCTTCACGAGTGTCGCATCATTGTAATTTTGGCACGAAAGTCTGCTATTTTGGAAAACTGATCCACCACAACCTATAGACTCGTTACACTACCAAAATACAGTAAATTGGCGATGACATTTTAGCGACGAAATAAATCCGTCGTCAGTAGCGACGGACTACCGACAACTTAGTGACGACTTCCCAGCTAATTGCGCACCAATTTTTTATTTTTTTAAAGGGTGAACATCCGTCGCCTATCCATCGGCAAGCCGTCGGTAACATAGCGACGGAATAAAAATCCGTCGGTAAGTAGTCACTCGGTAGTCACTAATTGGCGGAAAAATGTTAAAAGAATCACGAAAAATGTCAATAGTTGGCAGGGAAATTGACGACTACTTAGTGACGGATAATCCGTCGACCAGATGATGGGATATTAGCGACGGACATACCGTCCGTCGCTAAGTGGTCAATAAGTGTTTGGATAAATTTTAAAAAAATCATGTGCGATTAACGACTAAGTAGCGACGGACATTCCGTCGACCATACGACATTTTACGGCAGATTAGCGACGGATTTTATCAGTCGATAGTCGGTCACTAAGTCAAAAGCCCTGGCTTAAGTTGAACCGACGGGGGAAAAATTTCATTCCCCCCAATTTTTTCTCTCTCCTCTCTCTCTTGGACGATCGATCGAGGTATGCTCTCTCTCTCTCTCTCTTAGGCGGCAGTAGGGGCGGAGGAGCCGGCGGTGGTGGGAGGGGGCGAGCAGCGGGGGGGGGCTGGCCGCGGGGGAGGGGGGAGGGTGGGGGTGGTGGGAGGGGGCGGGCAGCAGGGGGGCTGGCCGCGGGGAGGCTGGCCCCGCGGGGTTGGGGGTGGGCTGCGGGGGGGGGGGAGGGGGGGCTAGCCGGGGGGGTTGGGGGGTGGGCTGTGGGGGGTGGAAGGGGGCTTGCCGGGAGGGAGGGGAGGTGTTTGGGGTGTTCTATAATCGAAGTTTTTGCTTTTAGTCTGTGAAGTGCTCCAACTTGTTTGTTTGTTGAACAATAATTATTTCTCTTTACATGAATTTGAATCGTGTTGGTGTGTTCTATAATCTATGTTTTTGCTTTTAGTCTGTGAAGTGCTCCAATATAATTGCTACTGTATAAGTACTTATGTTCTAGTGAATGAAGCAGCAAAATGCAAATAAATTAAAGATGTTAGAGTCTAAATTTAAGAGCCAACTTTTGGGATTTCAGAACCCTCAATTTCTGTTTGGAAGAGTTTTTATAAGAAAACTCTTCATGGTGGCATTCAGAGTTGGAAACTGATAACGCCAAATGAGAAGAATATGAAATATCTAAGTACTTAAAAACTTCAACATTTCTACAAAATTACAGGTGATCAAATAAATTTGAAACTGTATTTAGTAATCAAAAGTCAAAACATTATATACATCATTAAGACCTAATGTAATTCACATGTAACAATGGCAAGGTTGTGTTATAAACACATCAACTTTGATAGAGGCAATTCATGTAAACACAGTGAACTGGATTGAAAATGGAGGATGAGGTGGTAGCTTTGTGGAGAGATGTGAATGTGTAGGAATAGTGAGTTTTTAAGAACAGGTTGAGTATTGTTTTGCATATCGGAACCACTTAATGAATTTATAGACACTTAATTGTAGGTGATCAAATATATGGAAGGAAAATATACGGCCGCAAAATATATATTCGGCACACACACATACACACACACACACTCATACACAAATACACACACACACACACACACACACACACACATACACACAGACACACACACACACACACACACATATATATATATATTCAGCACACACACACACATATATATATTCGTCGCACACACACACACACACACACACACAAATATATTCGGCACACACGCACATACATATATATATATATATATATTCGAGGAGTATATATATATTATATATATATATATATATATATATATATTGGGAAAGAAAATTTTATTAAAATCAACCGAACAGAGAGCGGGTCCCACAGGCGGGACCCGAATTCAAAATTCAAACCACAAAAAACAAAAAGTCGACTAAAACAGAAAGGGCACACGCGTCCTAAGGGGGCACATGGCCCGAATGGGGGGGTGTCTGCCCGAAGTTGATGCGGGGCACGATAGGGGCACGAGGCCTGAGGTCGGGGCCAGCCCGAGAGGTGCACGGGGACCAATGGAGAGGGCACTGCACGCGGGTCAAAGGGGGTGCGATGGCAGATGGACGGTGGGGGGGCGACCACTAGAGAGTCCCGTCGACGGAGGGCTATGGCAAAGGCCGGCAGACGGAGCCGGGCGTCGCAGAGAGTAGCAGAGGGCGCGCTACGGGGGGGCCGGAGGCGGCCCCGGAGGTCACCAGGCCCGACGGGGGGGAGGACAACGGCCGCAGGGGCACTACGCCGAGGCGGTGGGGAGACCCGAACCGGCGGGTCCAGTGGAGGACAAGTAGGGGGCAACTGGGGGGGAGTAGGGGATCCAGCTCCACTGCAGAGGGGGTACCGGGAGGAAAGTTGCGTCTAAAGTGGGGGTGGGGGGCGTGTCGGGGAGGGCGACGGGTGGGGAGGGCTCCGGAAGAAAGAAAGAGGGGGGCCTGGAGGGAGGTCGCTACAGAGGCGAAGGGAGGCGGACCGCCGGGAGGAGGCGCCGGGAGATCGTCCGCAGCAGAGTAGGAGGGCTGCGGTCCGGGGGGGAACCGCCGGGGGGAGAGGTGGCAGGGCGGGGGAAAAGACGGAGGGGGGGACGAAGAGGCAGGGGGAGGGGGGCTGGAGGTGGCACGGGGGAAGGATCGGCGCCGGACTGGGCAACGCACGGGCCTAGAGGAGAGCCAGAAAGAGGAGGAGCCGGGGAAGGAGAAGGATCCGAGGCGGCCGCTGCCAGGGGATCTGAGGGCCGCCTCTGGGCCGCGGACGGGAGGGAGGGCGGTGCAACGCCGGAGACGACGGACGGAGAAGATGGCGAGCTGAAGAGAGACAGCTCAGCACGCTTGGCGACGAGCATGCTAGGCGGGGGGCCAAGGAGAGAGGGAGCCGAGGACGACCGCTGGCGTTGAGCACGGCGACGCCTCCGACGCCCAGGGCGGCGGCTGCAACGAGGGTGGGAGAGGAAGGAGGAGGGGCTGCCGCACATCGGACAGACGCCGGCCAGGGGGGAGACCCCGCGGTAGAAGCTGCCGGTGGGGGCCCGTCCTTCCGAAGGGGAGTCCAGGGGAGGGGATCTCTCGGCGGCGAAGGGGTCGACCGGGAGCGGCCTGCCTCCAGCCAACGGCGAGGGGGATGGGGGGGTGGGGGTTCTCGAGGAGCGGAGGGGCTCCTTCCAGAGGAAGCCAAACCCAAGCCCCAACCATTTATATATATATATATATATATATATATATATTTATATATATATATATATATATATATATATATATATAGGAGTATATATAAACTTTGGACCAAAACCGAAACCGAATAAGTATAAATTTAGTATATTGAAAATCGAAACCGAACCAAATTTAGTATATTCAAAACCGAACCGAATTTTTTAAAATTTAGTATGTTCAAAACCAAAACCCAAACCAAAATCCAAACCAAAACCAAATCAGGGGA
The DNA here is from genome assembly GCA_029216955.1 of Iris pallida. Lineage (NCBI taxonomy): Eukaryota > Viridiplantae > Streptophyta > Magnoliopsida > Asparagales > Iridaceae > Iris > Iris pallida. The sequence goes on from JANAVB010014099.1 coordinate 61,038, forward strand.
TCAACCTCCTCGACCGTAGGTACTTATAAGTATTGACCGTATCGGATTAGTATCGGTCTATTGGTTTGGTATAGGCCGTATCGGTTGGTATTAGTTTTAGCGAATTGGTATCATCCTATCCGATATGTATTGGTAGCTATGATTTGTATTGGCCTTATCGATTCAGTATCGGCCATATCCGATAGGTATCGGCATATCGGTTTAGTATCGACAATATCAGATTAATATGGTGGAAGGTTTAGTAACAACTGTACTTGGATTTCTCTCTTTTAGAGCTAGATTACCATTGCAAGAGAGTCACGAGAGCATAGATGGCCAGTTACAGAACATACATGCTTCCTTTTTAATTTCGCTTTTTTTGATGGAAAAGGAAGCATGTATGTTACTGTAACTGGCCAATCACGATCTGATGACTCTCTTGCAATGGTATTCTAGCTCGAGAAGAGAGAAATCCAAGTACAGTTGTTACTAAACCTTCCATGATACTAATTCGAAACGGTCGATACTAATCCGACACGGTCGATACCTATTGGATATGACTAATACCAAATCGATAAGGCCAATATGAATCCTAGCTATACGACCGATACATGTACATATCAGATAGGACGATACCAATTTGTTAAGGCCAATACCAATCTGATATGTCCTATACCAAACCGATAAACCGATACTAATCTGATATGGTCGAAACTAAGTACATCCGGCCTATACCAGCGATCGATACTAATTCTATTAGTCTTACGATACAGATTTTTACCTCCAATCTGCGATGGATCGTTACTTCTTTGATCGTACGTGGATGTACAAACGACAACACAAGAGCAGAATAGGTATGAGTGATGATTTTTAGGCAGGCGTAGAAGTGTTTCTTAAGTATGCCATGAGCAAGGCTCAGTACATGAACGGTACCAAAATCAAGTGTCTATGCCATAATTGTCGCAATAGACGTTACGAAGAAGTGGTGACTGTGAGAGATCATTTGATCCATAAGAGTTTTGTACGTGATTATGACATGTGGTCATCGCAAGGTGAACTATATACGGAAAGACAGGTTGCGAATGCTGCTACTTATGCTTTTAATAATAATACTGCAGCAGATTTTTTCATCGAAGACGAATGATGCTCTGTTGATTATGGAGACCTTTAGAACCTTGTACGAGATATGGTGTACGATGTGGCAGGGCCTAATTTTGATCCGGATGATCCTAATCCCAATACGAAGGAGTTCTATGATATGTTTCAGGATGCAGATACTCCTCCACATCCTGGTTGTGATACTCATTTCGTACTGTCAGTGACGATGCGGTTGTTGAGCATAAAGTCTGATTTTAACTTGCCACAAACTTGCTATGATCAGATTACATAACTAGCAAGAGAGATCTTACCGAAGGAATCAAAAGAGCTCCCAAAAACTTCTACAAGTCAAAGATAATGGTCCGAAAACTGGGACTGGGGTACGATAAGATAGATTGTTGTCGCAACAGTTGCATGTTGTACTACAAGGAGAAGGAGGACATAGAAAGTTGCAGCTTCTGTAATGCGGATCGTTACAAGCCAGTAAAGAGAAAAGAAAAGTCAACTAGAAAATGACGTCCTTACAAGTATATACATTACTTGTCGATCACGAAGTGCTTGCAGAGGATATATATGTCTCTGAATACAGCTGAACACATGACGTGGCACAACGAAGAACGCACAAAGGAAGATGAAGAATTGTCACAATCTTCGGACGGAGAGGCGTAGAAATATTTTGACTTGTGTCATCCAGATTTTGCTGCAGAGCCTAGAAATATACGGCTGGCACTATGTTCTGACGGCTTCGCCCCTTTTGGGCAGTCGGGATCTCAATACTCCTGCTGGCTGGTCATTCTTACCCCTTATAATCTGCCACTATGGATGTGTATGAAGACTCCTTATATGTTCTTGACAGCTATCATACCGGGTCCCAAAAATTCGACAAAGAACATCGATATATATTTAGAGCCGTTGGTGGATGAGCTTAAACAACTGTAGGAGATTGGCGTCACGACCTATGATATTTCCAGGAAACAAAACTTTCAGATGAGAGCTTCACTGATGTGGATAATAAATAATTTTCCAGCATACGATATGCTGTCGGGATGGAGTACTCACGGCAGGATGTCTTGTCCGATATGTATAAAAAATAGTAAGGCATTCCGCCTTAAGCATGGAGAAAAATCTTCTTTCTTTGACTATCACCGTCATTTTCTGCTCGCGAGTCATCCTTGGAGAAAGAACAAGGACGCATTCAGAGCTGAAAAACAAGAATTTTCTCATCCGTCTGCCAGATTGTCGGGATACGATATTTGGGATGATGTAAAGGACTTGCCCTCCGTAATTGAAGATCCATCGAACAATTGTGTCGAAGGGTTCGGACAAAGCCATAACTGGACCAAACGGAGTATCTTCTGGGACTTGCCTTATTGGAAAGATAATCTTATAAGGCATAATCTTGATGTTATGCATATCAAAAAGAATGTGTTCGATAATGTCTTCAATACCGTCATAAATATTAAAGAAAAGACGAAGGACAATCCAAAAGTAAGACAAGACATTGCCTAGATATGCAAGCATCCTCATCTGAACTTGATACAAAGGGAAGCTGGTGGACAATTAACTAAGCCGGTAGCACAATACACATCGAGCAAGGAAGATAGATTGATAATCTGCAAGTGGATATCTACTTTAAGATTTCCCGACGACTATGTGTCAAATTTGTCTAGATGTGTTGATCTCAATTAACGGATGCTAACGGGAATGAAGAGTCACGACTGCCACATATTTATGGAAAGATTACTGCCCATTGTATTGAGAAAGTTGTTGCCTTCTTCTGTATGGGTTCCGTTGGCCGAGCTATCTATATTCTTCAGGGATATTTGTTCAACTAAGTTGACGGTGTAACACATGGTTAAACTTGAAGAGAAGATTGTCTTAACAATTTGCAAGCTAGAGAAAATATTTCCTCCGGGCTTCTTCGACAACATGGAGCATCTACCGATTCATCTAGCATACGAAGCCCATGTCGATGCATCTGTTCATTATCGATATATGTACCCATTTGAGAGGTACATAAAAATTTATATAATTTAAGTTAAATTTTATTTTAACTACACTGATAATTTTTTCCTCTAGATACCTACACCACTTAAAGAAGAAAGTTGGCAACAAGGCTCATATAGAGGCTTAGATATGCGAAGCATATCTTATTGAGGAGGTATCAAACTTCTGCTCCATTTATTTCGATACTCATGTTAAGACAAATCGAAATAGACCTCAAAGGAATGATGATGACGTTGAGGATAGAGGTATATTCAATGTAGGGGGCAAGCCTATTGGGGCTACCAAGAAACGGTGGTTGACTGACGATGAGTATGATGCCGCTCACCGATATGTCTTGTTAAATTGTGACATACAAGAAGTGAGAGATTTGGAGAAGTAAGTGACTACACTTACACTCGTCTCTAATTTGGTGAAGTAACTGAGTACACTTATTCTTACTCTCTAACAGTGTATTTAGAGATGAAGTCCAAATGAGGACACCCGATATTACCGATGAAGGACTTCAAAGAGAGGTTGATTGTACCTTTCAGTCCTGGTTTTGCAAATACGTAAGTAACTGAGATAATAATTTATGTGGCTACCATTAAAATATATGCATCTAAAATATTTAAATTATCAATATTTGTTTACAGGTTTTATTGCCTGAAACAACACTCACAAATGATAGTATTCGTTATTTGGCATTTGGACCGAAGAAGCATGCAAAGACTTGGCCAGGCTATGTCGTTAATGGCTTCAAGTTTAAGGCAACTCAGAATGCTATAAATGTCAAATTTCTCAATGACGGCTTCAGTACCAAGGATTCTGGTATTTGCATAAAAGACACCATCTATGACGATGAGCCGGACTTTGACTATTATGGAGTGCTTTAGGATATTATAGATTTACAATATAGTGCCCCATATGATATACATATTGTGATGTTCAAATGTGAGTGGTTCGATACGACACCAAATATTAGTTGGAGAATCGATAAACAATTTGGATTCATCGATATAAATCATCGCAAGAGGTATAGAGGGTCTGACACGTTTGCGATAACAATTAAGGTTGTTCAAGTCTACTATACAAGCTACCCAAGACGTCGTAGAGATCGATTTGACTGGTGGGCAGTATGCAAGACTAAATCTAGAAATACATTCAACGTTGGAGACCCAGCATACCAAGTGGACCAGATCGAAAAGTCCCAATACTTGGTACAACATTCGGTTACCATGGATGTTAAAAATATTATTGAGGAAAATAGAAGAAAGAAAGAGGTTGATACATAAGACTTAGCTGTCAACCAGGGAAGAAAGAGGCATCTTGTCCCAACTATTGAGGATGATGATAAAGAAGAAGAAGAAGAACTTGATGAGGATGAGGATACAGATGAAGTCGATGATGAGGATGAGGATGAGGATGAGGATGAGGATGAGGATGAGGCTGAGGACGAAGATGAAGACGATGACGATGATTAGATTAAATATCAATATATATTAAAAACACTTTCAATTACGTGATTTTAGTTTGACCTCATAAAATCACTTATAACTAACTTATATGAATTCAGTTTAAACTTCTGCATATTCTTGTTGCAGATGGCACTCCTAGTTGTTCTTTTCTTTGCGGCGTCACTCAGCGCCCTGCTGATGGCTAGCACTCATGGTGGTGGTGGTGCGGGCCTTGGTGGTGCTGGCCGTGGTGGTGGTGGTAGTGGTCATGCTCATGGTGGTGGTCGTGGTCGCATTCAGCCTTCCCGGGTGGTGTCCCCATCTAGCGAGCCCGACCCGGAGAGTACCCTGGGCACAGACTTATCCCGTCGTCGATCTACCCAGGGGCTATCGACACATTCGTCGATGGGGTCTCCATCCGGTAGCGGATCCGTTCCGCCAGCGGATCCACCAGCGGATCCACCAGCGGTTGAGCGACAGTGGGCCCTGGAGTACCCCTATATTTAGTTACATCCGGTAACTGGCGAGTACATACGCAGAGCCGCGGATCCGCCCACGCTACCAGAAAGGCCGATGGGCGTGTTCCGACGAGAGCTATAGCCCGCGGGTAACATGTAAGTAAATTTAAGTTAATTTAATAAATTTATTTTATTTATTCAAGTTAATAATCCAGTCGTTGCTTCTTTATAGGTTTTTTTCGTGGGATGCTACCAGGGTTCTAGGGTAGATTATCCGAACCAACTACCATGGCCCCTACGTCAATTTCTCTGAGGTGCTCCAAGACTTGCAGTACCTCCGGCTCGACGAGATGAGGGTATATATATATGTATATGTATATAAAATATATATATATATTATATATTATATATATATATTATTATATATATATATATATATATATATATATATATATATTGTGGTTAATTATTAATTACACTTTAATCAAATATTTTTTTAATATCATGATAATTGAATTTGTATGTCAGAGGACCTATTTGTGGCCCGTCCATTGTGAGGAGGTGATCCGCAAGACCTATAGAAGCGCCGCTGGAAAGAAGATCCGAGATGCGGTTCTTGACCTTCGAATGTCGCATTCGAAGGAGTGGCTCCGGCAGGACTACTATGAGCAGATGTTAGAGAAGATGGATACTCCTGCCTTCAAGGAGGAATCGAAAAAAGCGAAAGCGAACCGACGGACCGCGGGGCTACATACGGGGGGATCAAAGCCCCATGCAGCGACGCTTACAGATCTGGTGAGATACCATAAATTCATTCACTATCTAATTCGGTACTATTAATATACTTAATTAATTAAATTCTATGAATATTTCGTATGCAGACCCAAAAGGCATTAAAGGAGGGAAAACCTGCTAACTCGGTCACCATGCACGATGTATTCCAGCATGTCCACAAGAGGCAGAAGGACGGGAGCTTCATCGACGAAAGGGCCAAGGCGACGGATGTAAGTACTTACGTTTATGAGATTTATGTTAGAATTGTAAGTATTCAGACAATAACTTAGGTAAACTTAGGATTCAGACAATAACTTAGGTAAACTTAGGATTCAGACTATAACTTAGGATAACATAGGATTTTGATTATAACTTAGGTAAACTTATAGTATAATAAATACATTCATTTGGTAGGCTGCGTATCGTGAGGCCCTTAGTCGGATTCAGCCACCTGCTCCCGAGGATGTCGGCGAAACGACGCCCGTCCGGACGCCCTCTTCTATGACCACTCGCTATGACGACTTATTCGTAGATACCGTCGATGGCTATAGGAAAGGGTGTGTGTACGGAGTCGGCTCCCTGGCTAATTTGCACTTGGCGATTCTGAGATTTCCACCTCCCCGCCTCCTCCTGCGGCCCTGGTAGACGATGATGTGAGTCCCAGCTTGCGCATCTGAACAAGGCGGTGTCGGAGATTCGGACGCAGTTGTCCATGTACCTGCGTCCTTCTACTGGTATTGTCGGTCCGTCTACTGGTCCTGCCGGTCCTTCTAGTGCTGTCGGTCCTTCTTCCGTCGGGCATCTCTCTTTTGACCCTGCTGTCCCTATCGTACCGCCTCCTATTTTGATGGCCCTCCTTGACATGATGACGCCAGAGCAGCTGTGCCAACTTCTAGACCATGTTTTCGAGGGATTGTCGTCGTAGTTGGTGGACGAGTATATGAGTCGGGTGCAGCAGGGAGTACCACCACCAGCGGGCGATCGCATCCCTCGTCGTTGATGTTCGTATTTTTAGGATTATTTTGATTGTGTTGGTGGATTTTGGCAATTTTGAAAAATATTTAAATATTGAAGATTTGTGTGTTTTGTGTGAACAATTTGAATGCTTGGGATTATTTTGTTTCTGCTGGTGGATATTGGATATTGGGAATTGTGTATACTGGGAATGCTCAGTTTATTTGTATTTTTGTGGGAACAACTTGTGTGTTTATTTGTGAGTTTTGTGTATGATGTCTGATTAGAATTGTGTATATTAGGAATGTTCAGTTTTATGCTATTTTTTTCAAAAATTTCCCAGATACCGACGGACTGGAGACCAATTTTTGACGGACTATCCGTCACTAACTGGGGGATTCCCAGTAAGCGACGGATGCGTGACTAAAGGCCGACGGATAATCCGTCGCCAAGGTTCTGGAAATATGAAAGATTCACAGGACAGGGCCAACGGATAATCCATCGGCATGCCGTCGCTAGTAGTCGGTAAAAAATTGGCGACGGATAATCCGTCGCTAAAAGGGCGACCGATTGGCGACGGTCTAGCGACGTTTGTCGACGGAGTAACGACGGATTATCCGTCGCCAAGGTTCTAAAAATATGAATAATTCACAGAACCGGGTCGACGGATATTCCGTCGGTATTCCGTCGCGAATCCATCAAAACTTAGCGACCATTCGCGACTGATTGGCGACAGAATTTGCGTATCAGAAACTCTCTCATACGTATTTATTGACTAATTAGCGACGGATATGTCCGTCGTTAAGCGATACGTCATTACTTTTTTGATACATGATTTGACGGTAATCCGTCGGTGAGTCGTCGCAAACTGCACGAGTATGGTTGACGGCAGTTCGTCGCTAATTCGTCGCTTGGCAACAACTTGCCGACGGATTGTAGTTAGCGACGAGGCTTTTCTCGAAGACCTTTTTTAACTAATATCCGTCGACCATCCGTCGCTAATTACATTTATCGACGGATTTTTGTAGTGTTATTAAGGGGCTGCAAGCCTTAGACCGACTTAACTCGAAGGCCGCGTGCTGACATTGTGCCTGCACAACATCGTCCGCAAGTCCGATGGCACCGGAATAAAAAGTTACTCTCAGATTTATTATTAATTTTGATCGAATATTATGAACCCTAAATTAAATTAGATCTAACGATCTAGGATTTATGAATATCAACAAAAATTGATTCTGAAACTTCGATCTCATAAATCAAACATGGAGGCTCTGAACCACTTGTTAGAAATTAATGTATGTTGATTCATGAGATGAAGAACAAACTAAATACGGAAGTGTACCTGAATCAATTGCTATGCTTGATGGATCTTGAAGCAAACGTCTCTTTATAGAGTTCGATCTTCTAACTCGCTACGACCCTTAATAACAAATATAGAATCTTTGTTCATCTCTTTGTTGATGGGGATGCAGAAGATAATAGAGAAAATCCTCTCTTTAGTGGCCGTATGAGTTGGGGACCATAATCCTAATGAACACACACACACACACACACACACACACACACACACACACACACACACACACACACACACACACACGTTTTGATATTTCTAATTTGGCCCCTCATTAAATTAGAATTATCTCCGGTATCTATACATTATTTCCATAACAATTATACTCTTAAGCCAATTTTTCAAATAGTCTACTTTAATTTGTTTTAATTATTTAGATATCCCAACACAATTAATTTTACACGTGTGGCCCATATTATTGAATAATTCCAACAGTCCTTTGAAAAAAAATAGTAGGACGCCATTAGCAATGGCGTCCTATGATGAAAAAAAATAGTGGAACACCACTAGAGATGATGCCACATGTGAAAAATGAGTGAGGCACCATTCAGGGGCGGAGCCAGGATTAAAAGTATGGAGGGACCGTGCTACTACATATAGAAATCCTTAAAGTTGTCATGTTAATTGGACTTCAACAGCAAAAAATATAGTAAAACACAATCAATAATAAGCAAAAAAATAAAACCAATATTTTCAAATTTTTACAAAAGAGGAATTAAAATACTGTACATAAAAGATTTATAAAATATTTAATAATTAGTAGAAAATATATCATAGTAATCAACATTTTTTTAAAAAAAATTGGGGGGCGCCGTGGCCCCCCTTGGACCCTATATAGATCCGCCCGTGGCGTCATTTGGGATGGCGCCCCATGTGTTTCTCATCCTAGTTAAATTAACTCCTTAGATACAACATAATTTTAGCTACTAATTTTATCTTTTACTTTAGTTTTTCAAATCTTAGATATTTTATTCAAGTATAATATTAGAATTTTTTTTAGATAAGTTTGAAAATATAATTTCAAATTATTATTAGAAAATATAATCTTGCCAAACTTTATCTAACTTTATCTAAATAATTATCTAAAGAAAATATAATTTCAATACCTAACTTTATTTAATACTTTTAATATACCAAATTATTAGATGCAATTCAAATAATAATTTATGTTACTTAAAAATCTTAATCTTGCCAAATTTTTTCTCTATGATATATTTTCTACTAATTATAATTTAAAATTATTTTGATACTTATCTCTAAGATATTATTTTCTAATATTAATTTGAAAAAATATCTAAGAACTTAAATCTAAAGATGTTTTAAATTATAATTATAAATTATCTATGATTTCAAATTATATCTAATATTTGGAAAAAAATTAAGATCTTAAGTTACATTTCAAACTTATCTCTAACATATTTTTCTAATATTAGATTTTAAAAAATGTCTAAGATTTGAAAAACGAACTTAAAAGATAAACTTAGTAAACAAATAATTTTGTATCAGGGCCGGCCCTGAGCAATTGGGGGCCTGATGCAAAATTTTCTAAATGGGCCCCATACATAATGTGAAAAAAAGTATAAATAAAATAAAATTTTGTTGTAGTCAAGATTAGAACCAAGGACCTCTTAAATACAAGTTTAGCATTCTAACGACTACACCACAATATTTTTTGTTAAAAAAAGGCATATGATATATACTAGTTCTATTATAGACAGTTCCATGTTCCTACCCCCTTTCGTCACGGGGCCCTGGGCCGTCGCCCGACCTGTCCTGGGCCAGGGCCGCCCCTGTTTGTATCTAAGGAGGAACTAATTATATGTCAAAAAAAAAATCCTATTTGGCACATTCTTTTCTTTTCTTTTTTTAACTTTTCACATGGGAAGCCATTGGAGATTGGCGTCCCACTCATTTCTTACATAGTGCGCCATCTCAAATGGCATCTCATTATTGTTATTGTTATTTTTAGAGAAATTTTGAGTTGTCCCCATTTGTTTTACCATAATTCAAGGTGCATCCCACCGAATTATCATAATACATGAAACCTTCCACTTTTAATGAAAATTGTCCAATTACAAATAGTCAACTCCTTTGACCCCATTTAAGTGTGGTGCACATGAATTATGACCAAAATACCCTCAAATAAGTGGGTTGCACCTTGAAATATGTTAAAAGTAGTAGGGTGCAACTCAAATTTTTGTGTTTGTTTATGTAGGTGAAAGAGGTTGACTGTTAGTCGTTGACGATTTTCGTTAAAAGTGGGGGCTTTCATGCATTATGGTAATTCGTTAGGATGTATCTTGAATTATGATAAAATAAGTGGAGGACAACTCAAAATTTCTCGTATATTTATCCTAGAACGTCGTTGCTAATGGCACCATACTGTTTTGTTCCATGGGACGCCATTGCTAATGGCACCCCATCCTATATACTTTTTGTAAATATCTCAAATTTTTTATCTTTCCTGTAAATATCTCAAATTATATCCCTCTATATAATTTTCTGTTGTAACAGTTTCACATGTTTACCATCCATTTGGTTATAAAAAAGTTAGAATTCTAATTATTTGCCTAATATACTTTGTAAAGAGGTTTCAAATGTTAGAAATTTTATTGTGCCCTGTCGATTCATGAGATGAAGAACATAAATTAAATTGCGGAAGCGTACCTGAATCCATTGCTAGACTTGATAGATGTTGAAACGAACGTCTCTTTATTGGGTTCGATCTTCCAACTTGCTACGACCCTTAATGACAAAGAAGAATCTGAATCCTTTGTCCCTCTCTTTATGTTGATGGGGATACAAAAGAGAAAAAAGAGAAAACCTCTCTTTTGGTGGCCGTATAAGTTGGGGACCATAACCCTAATGAATACATATATTTATATGTAGTGATATTTCTAATTTGGCCCCTCATTAAATTAGATTTATCTTCGGTATCTACACATTAATTCCATGACAATTATACCCTTAAGCCAATTTCCAAATAGACCACTTTAATTTGGCTTAATTATTTAGATAGCCCAAACACAATTAATTTTACATGTGTGGCCCCATAATTATTGAATAATTCTAACAATCTCCTACTGGGCCACATATGTAACCTTATAATTGTGTTAACCTTAGTGAGCTCATAAATTGCTATCTTAATCCTTAGGGTATATCCGGACAATCTCGTCCATTAACCATATCAATATAGGATCAAAGCGGCATTCGTCACATATAGCGTAACCAAACCATCAATGGTCACATATACCAATATAGCTAAACGACATAGATCAATCATGGATACGTAGCATGGAAATTACACTTAATGTGATCAATACATGTCTATTTCCAACTGGTCCTCCTTAACTTTAGTGAGATCAATACTTTAACATAATGAAAACAGAATGAACTGAATTTCCATATATCTGATCAGATAAATATCCAAAATACTTTAATACATAAATGTGTCCAAAACCAAATATCACCCAAATACATAAAATACAAACTCCCACTGTATTTCCATATTCTTTAATTAAGATAACACCCATATGAGCAGTATGCTCATGAAAGATCCTGGGTGATAATACTTTTGTGAGCGGATTCGCTAACATGGAGTTTGTCCTAATGTGCTATATGGACACTATAACCATTCTGAATTTTTTCCTTCACAACTAGAAACTTTATGTCAATATCATTTGACTTATACAAGTTTCTGTTGTTATTTGAATACAGTACTGTTGATTTATTGTCACACCATAATTTTATGTGGTCTTTCAACACCGTACTGTAGGCACAGCCTTGTGACAAAATTTTGCAACCATATTTCCTGAATAGATGCCACACAGTATGTTATAAACCTTGCTGCCATGGTAGAAGAAATTATGAGTGCATGTTTGACACTCATCCAAAATATATCTCCATTAGTCAGAATAACCTGATGTGGATCTCCTGCTGTGTTGGCATCCAACAAAATCAGAGTCGGAATACCTTATAATCTCCAGAATTATCCGATCTCCTACAAAGAGCATATAATTTCTTGTTCTCTATTAATTACTTAAGTAGTTTGGCTGCTACCCAATGATCCATCCATATTTGCTTAAATATCTGCCTAACATCCTAATATGTACGCAATATCCTGACGCGTACATACTTGAGCATACATTAGACTCCCTACAACTGATCATGAAGGAAAAATCTATTGTATTTTCTTAATTTTAAGGCTAATCTTAGGGTACTTGACTGAGATTGAACTTGTCTCCTTTAACGAAAGGGTTGTCACCTTGTTTGCATTCTTGTATGCCAAATCTTTTAAGTACTTTATTGATATAAATCTTTTGTGATAATCCAAGAATATCCCGAGAATGATTACGGTATATCTGGATTCCTAATACAAAAGAAACGACACCAAGATATTTCTTCTGAAAGTTATTTGGTAGAAATTTTTAGTGTTGTACAATATACCTATATCATTTTTGGCAAGCAGTATGTCATTAACATATATAACTAAAGAAAATTGTTCACTCCCACTAAACTTGTGATATACACACTCTTTAGTAGTGTTTATCTCAAAAACCAAACGAGATAATCACTGGTAAAACTTTAAGTACCTTCGACGAGAATCCTGCTTGAGTCCATGAATAGATTTTGTCAATATGCAAACCATATTCTTTGGGTCTTTCGACACAAAATTTTCTGCATGCACCATAAATTGTTTCGTCGATGTTACCATTTAGAAAACACAATTTTGACATCCATTTAATGTAACTCAAGATCAAAATGTGCAATAAGTGTTGTGATTGTTTTAAAAGAGTCTTTCTATGATACCGAAGAGAAAGTCTCTTTAAAATCAATCGTTGACTTTTGAGTAAAGTCACTAGCTGCAAGACGTACTTTATACCTCTCCACATTATCCTTTCGAATCCATTTTGGTTTTAAATGTCCTTTTTCAACCATTGAACTTCGTATCTTTTGGTAATGTGACAAGATCCTAAACTTTATTGTCTTGCATAGACTTATACTCCTTATTTATTTCCTCAATCCACTTTTAAGAGTTGGAACTTTCCTTGGCCTGACGGAAGATGATTGAATCACCTTCCAATATTCCATAGTTTTCCTCACGTTCCTAGAGAAATATGACAATATTGTCCGAAATTATATTTCTCCTTTCTCTGGTGGGCCATCTTAATATTACCGGTTCTTGAGGTTGTTGAGTTTGTTCCTTAGGAATAATTACCTTATCTTGAATGGGGTGCCGCTACTTTGTCGTTGTTAAGGTATCTCAACAACGACTTATAGAGGTAATTCAACATTGTCTTATTGAGGCTCCGAATTCACTTCTTGATCATGACAGGTATAGAATCCTGCACATCGTCAAAAGTTATAGTAAGATTGTAATTGATTCCTTCTTAAAGACAATGATCCTGACTTTATTTCTCCCCAAAACTCAACATCCTCAAAAAATATTATACTTCTCGTCTCAAAAAAATTTCTTAGTGTGAGATCATATAATTATTAACCCCTTGATTTGTCAGCATAGTCAATAAAGTAGCTGCTTACAATTAAACTTTGGTCTGTATTTGTTTGCCATTAAAATTCTTTGATTACAAATTTCAATACAAACAGAACAGTGTTACTATATAGGACTTAGATGTAGTCCTAGGAGTACACTTTTGTTTATCTGGGTCCCTTGTGTCGATGGAGTGAGTGGTAATGCGTTGGCTCCGTTGTCGATCTGACGACGGTTATCGGTTCTCTGAAGGTTTGGATTGCTCTGGGTGCTGGAGCTTGCTGAGAGGATGAAGACGTTTAGTGTCTGTATCTGCCTCTCTGGTGGTGCGAAGTCTTTGTGTGTTCGTTGTGGAGGTTGGTATGTGTGTACCTCGAAAAGAAGGAAATGATCCCTCTATTTATAGCTTTGTAGGCTGGCTGCTCATACGCGTATGTAGGATGTGCCTGTATGCGGGGATGCCACGTGTTGATTGCTGATAGAGGCGCATGGACGATGCGCCCTGATTGGGGGGTTGAATTCTTCATGCTGCTGTTGTGAGCCGGCACGTAGCAGAGATGAAGATCTTTCTGTTGCTGAGATTTCGGAAGAGTCGAGTCAAAGGACACGTGTCATCGACCCGTGGCTCAGAGATCTCTGATTTAGTGGGGGATGATCTGGTAGGATGCGCCTAGGATTGGACGCATGAGGAGACTTTGGCTCGTAACCTTTAGGAGTCACGAACCACTCTGGGCGTATGGCTTTTGAGGTGCATACAGAGCTTCAGTAGTGACTTTACTCCTGTCTTTTGGGATCAGTGGAAAGTCTGAGGCGCACAGCTTTTGAGGCATATACAGATTTGGGCGCATGGCTGCGGAGGTGCATGCGAGTGGTTGGGTGGCCACGTGGCAGTAGCCGTCGGAGTAAAGGTAATGATGATGCTGACGTTGCCGACGCTTCGTCTTCTGAAAAAGCTATCAACTGTTCAGACTTCGGGAGGCATGCTGCCAACTCTGTCAGTTCAGCATTTAATGTTTGTGACATTTGATGGACAGCTTAGTGGGCGCGTCGGCTGGCGTTCCACTAGGCGTATAGGGACGCATGGGGGCGCATCCCCTGTGATGCGCTTGGTGCTGAAAGGTGCGTCTGTGTGATGTGCTTGATGTTGAAGGGCGCGTCTGTGTGATATGCGGTCTGGCCGGCATATTTGCTTCGTGACACGTATTTAATGGTGCGACTGTTACGTTCTTCGAGTGCTTTAGATAGCCATTTTTACTTAGCTGAATTTGAAGCGTCCGGTTCATCCATTTAATGCAAATTTATTGTACGAAATTCGGAGAGCCATCCACTTGGCGCATGGGTTTGATTTTCCCGGCCTATAAATAGTGGCATGGAGAGAGGGTTTGCTTCTCGTTCTCTCACGTTCTTCCAACATGAACTTGTTTACTCGGATACATTCTGTTGACGAGATGCTCCCGAGGGTGAAGATGCGACGCAGTATCTTCGTTGATGCAGTTGAAGGTGACTATTACATCCAAAAGTCGGAGTCGAGGGCTTCTGAGGCAGGCGGAAGGTGCTTGTTGCATCGAAAGATAGGGATACTCGAGCCTCGTCTTCGTTGTGCAGGAAGAGCCGTAGATCGGAATGGCGGTGCTGCGGCTTTGGTGGCTCTTTCTTCCTTCAAAATGGGTGTAGCCCATTCTGGTTGTGTTGAAAGCTGCTCCTTTGGCCGCGGTTTCGATCACGGTCTTCCTTGGTGTTTGGAGGCTCTTTCGAAGCCTCCCATGGCCACAAGTTGGCTTGTGGTTCTTATTAGTCGAAGCATTTAGACGGCGGTGAGCCTGGCTGGAAGAGCGGCAAATAACTGGGCTGCTGAAGGGATGCACATAATTGGGATGCACATAACTGAGCTGCTGAAAAGGATGCGCCTTGCTGAGGACGCATGGTGGGATGCGCCTGGCTGAGGGCGCATGTTGATTACTGCGCCTACTTGAGGGCGCATATTGGCTGCTGGCTGTAGAATAGGATCTTTTCTTTGTAGAAATTCTCCTTTGTACAGTCTTTCTTAGACATGTAATAGACTTTTATATGTTAAATAAAAAGTCCTCTTTCAAATGTCTATATTTGTTGTTTTTTGCTGTGAAGTACTTTGTCCAAGCTTTGGTGCATGTAGTCCGGCGCATAGACTTTCTGGTTCTGAAATTCCATGCTTCTACAAGACCCCCTTCAAAGTTTTCAAAACTTTTGGATAAGTTTTGGAATACTTTGAATAAAAAGCATGGTAGTGGAGGCGCGTGACCGTCGGGGCGCATAGATACTCCGCACATCAGTGATGGGGCGCATGCTCCACTCAGTTAATACAAATGATGACGCCTCGGTAACCAAAAAAAGATTAATGATGATGTTTTTGGTTTTATTTGGGGTTATCTTTTCACAGAACCCGAGGCGACGGCTGAGATCAATCGGTTCACGCGTGCGACCAAGCACTATAAATAGGTGAGAGATAGAGAGGGAGAGTTCTTCTTCTCCTTTCTTTTGCTTTCTTTAGAGTTCTTCTTCAAAAACCCTAACTTTTCTTCTCTCAAAGAATGGCTCCCAAGACTCCTCGCGGCGGTACTGGTAAGGGAAAGGAGCCGGCAGAGTATGCCGAGGAGGATGCTCCTATCACCAATGTGACTCCGGCCGACGTTCGATCTGCCGTGACGGGTGGGTGTCGTCTCTTCCACTACTTTCTTTGTTCAGACGATCCTTGGATCATGCGACTGAGTTGGTGTGCCCTAACTCTCTTTTGCCGACGCATATGGACTTCTGTCCGCGCGGAGGTTTTACCCCGCCGATGTGCATAGGTTTAGGCCTTTATCATGCACCGAGGTTTAACTGCGGAGGCGCATGGGTTTACACCCTGATGATGCGCCGAAGCCTCTTGCTGACGCACATGGGTTCATACCCTGATGATGCGCCGAAGCCTTTCACTGAGGCGCATGGGTTTACACCCTGATGATGCGCCGAAGCTTTTTACTGAGACGCATGGGTTTATACCCTGATGATGCGCCAGGTTGCTTTGACACACTTTGTCTTTTTGCCTGACTTTTGATTTTTGTTGTGCCAGTATCGATGACGATTCCTTTGCTGAATGAGGTCCTTCTGGATGCTTCCCTTTGTCAAATGGGAGTTGATTTTGATGAGGCGATTATCAACCCTGCCAAGGGTGCTATCTTACAGGATCAACCTCCTGAGAGAGTGCTGCAGATCCAGAACCAGTTGCCGCTTTTCCTCCAGAGTATGATGGAGAGCAGAAAACTGAAATCTACTGAATCCGAGGATGTGACCTTCTTAGAACCTGCCTTTTTGTTCGGTGACCTCCTGATCTCCACTGAAGCGAAGATACTGAAGGTCAAAGAAGACTGGTTCTTTTCTGCAAAAGGCATGGTGCTGTACATGCGACAACTTGACCGCCAGTTGTCGCTGACGGCCTTCTATCGTTTAGCTTCGAAGAGAAGGATGCCCTGGGAGCTTACTCCTTCTCAAGGAGGGGCCTTGGGGGGTGCTATTTCAATTGATGCTACCTCGAATCAGAGGGATACCCTGGCTGCTTCACGAACCGGTCCCTCGTTTAGTTGCCGAACTTTGCGTCCTGGGAGCCTCTACAGTGAAGGTTGGTGCCATCATATCTCGAGGTGGGATGAGTTGACTATTTGGGTGCTTTCGAAGTTCAAGGCTGAGTTTAAGGAGATTGGGCTGACAGCCGCTATCCGTGCCACACAGGCTGGCGTGGATCTCAATAAGCCTATGTTCCTTGCACTCTTGGAATTGTTCAATACCCAGACTGGCACCTTCTATACTCCAGTATGGGAGTTAGGGTTGGCTCTCCATGAGATGTACGAAGTGTCCAAGCTTCCCTGGGGCTCACAACCGTATGAGGAATATTTCTCGTCGAATGAAGAGATCCAGGTTCTGGAAAATAAGGACTCGGAGATGATGGCCATTTTCAAAGAAGTGGCGAGCCATCATTATTTGATGCACCGGAAGGACAAAGGCAAGACCCAGCCTCATGTGACTGCTTGGAGGGATTATGTTTTCAAGCAGGATTTGGCGGACACCTCGAGGATTCGGTTTACGACTCCACAAGGGCTGAAACCTGCGGAAGTGACTTCTGAGATAAGCCGACTGGACGAGAGGACTCCTCGTTCCAATGAAAGTGGCGAGAATGCGTATAGCTGCTTCTGGCACTGTGCACACCGGATGTCGTCTAAGGCGGTGCTGACGGCATACTTGATGATATGGCTTCGAGATTATGCGTTTACGGGCGGATCTGGTGTAGTGGAGAGGGTACACCGGAACCTTATTTTGCCTGCTGTAAAGTTGGCTTTTGGACGTCCTTTAGCTCTCCTTCCCGCGATGGTGTGTAACCTGTTGCGAGGTTTGAGGACTTTTGCTGATAACGTGATCCAGGGGAGAGGTAAAAACGACAACTTTCCCCGGGCTGAACTGCTATTCCATTATCTTATGGGATGGCTGATTCTGCATCATCCGAACGTGATGAGTCCAGGTCCGGAGGAGGATCATGTTGAAGGAGATGCATTTATCCACCGCTTCTATAAGAGGAAGTGGTTACACACTGGCGTCCCCGTTTGTAGGAGAGTTTTGTCCTACCTTCAGGGGTGGGAGATTGTCAAGGTTGGCCCCATCTTCAAAGATTTCGAGGCTGACCAAGATTTAGTTGACTCTGGTGAAGACGCGATTACTCTGTCGAAATAGGGTTTTCGTTGGTTGCAAAGTATTCGACCTTCTCACTTGGTCTATCGAAACCAGAATAGGTGTTATCTGGAGCCATATCTGCCCAGCCGGTTTGCTCGCCAGTTTGACTATACCTAGCTAATGCTACAGAATTCCAGTAACAGTCTGGGGTTCATCGGTAGTTTGCTGGATGGAGCCCGGGGCTGGCAATATTACAATGCCGGGTGCACTGGTGTTCAGTTTACGGCGCCCGTTCGCAACCCTCGGCCACAGATCCTGTATTCGGCAGCTAAGCTGTATTGCACAATGAACACTGCGTCTCCAGGTTATGATAGAGAGACTAGTTTCATCATTGGAACTCTGTTGGAGGCCACGGCGAATATGTTGATGGTGGCTCGGTTATATCGTCCACCAGAATTGGCGGAATATTGGGCCGCTGCTGCAGCATCAGTGAGAGATCCCCTTGTTGGGAAGAGGCGGGCTGACGCGGAAGCCGGCTCGTCTATACCAAAAAGGTCGAGAAAGACAACGACTCCAAAGGCCATGGGGGTGCCACCTGTACCGCCAGTGGAATCAGCTCCTGCTGAGGTAAGGAGTCCTTTGTAATTTTGACTCATCTTGTCATTTTGGTGACTTGTGCTTTTCTTCTTGTAGGGATCGTCGAAAAAGAAGGCCCGTGTTCCAAAATTGGGTGTTAGTAAACCGAAGGAGGTAGTAAGCTCTTCTGACGAGCACATCCCTCTGATGGTAATGTCTCCAATAGAGGAGAGTCCTGGAGATGTTCATGCAAAGGTTTTACTATCTCCAGACTTTGTTGAAAGAGATGCAGAGGTTACAGCAACTCCAGGGTGATGCCAGCTGCTATGAGGGCCTTGGACGTTGAGGGTCCAGCGGATACGGGGCTTCGTGATGATGATGTGGAGTAGAGTTTATCGTCTTCGGATGATATCGCTCCAGAGTTGCAAAAGTCTGTTGCGGGGGCAACATATATGGTTGGAACATAGGAGAGGGTTGATTCTCCTCCTTGTCATGATGAAGGGAGGTCAGCGGTAACACTGCCGAGCCCTATCCCAGACTCAGCAACGGAGGCTGAGGTGGCTACCGATCAGGAGGTAGCGACAGATCCTGTCCCTGTAGAGAGATTCGATGAAGAGGATGGGACTCGTCTGACGGTCCTGACTTTAGGGGCAAGTCAGAAGACAAGTGTTGATCTCTCCGTTCTGCCAGGGGAGGTACTGGCTGTTGATAGGACGTTGGGGGTTGAAGAGGTGGCCACTGACGTCGGTGGTACTTCCGAGTTCGGGAAGGGTAAGGGTGTTGCTCCTTCCACTTGGAGTACTATCTCGACGCCTGTTCCGGCTTCTTCTGTTCCCTTGGCTCCTCGGGCTAGCAGCCCGGCCCCTGTCGATGAAGAGCCTATTGATGCTGAGGTTCCAGCCTCGCAGGTTGAGGTCGACGGGTCTTCCTTCGGTCCGCTGACTACATCAGCTCCTTCAACTCCTGCTATGACGCCGCAGGTGCTGGCGGATGCAGATGAATATGTGAAATTCATCGTCGAGGCGGTATATAAAATGCTGCAGAGGGGTATATCTGTGATGATGGACGCCAATGGGAGCTTTGCGACGGCAAGAACTCTGGCACTGCCTTATATCAACCTGATCCGTCTTCACCAGGGCCATGATCATATGGCCGAGATCCTGGAGGCTTCGGTGGTTGAGCTGGACCAGCGGCTTTTCGAACTTCAGCGCATCCAGCGAAATGACCTCTCCGTCTTGATAGATGCGGAGAAGGAGAAGCTGATCGCCGAGATTGAGTCTTCTTACCAGGCCACTGTGAGTGTCTGGGAATGCGAAGTAGCTGAGACTGAAGCTGCAGTGGAGCGGTTATCTCAGTCTACGCGGGAGACAGTGCAAATACGAGCTGCGTTGGACGCTAATATCGCGGAGATTGATGCCCAGATCTACCACCTTGAGGACCAGCGGGCCCGACTCCTATTAGATGCCGAACGTGTCCAGGCTAAGCACGTAGCATTCAAGAAAGAGGACGCAACTTTCACTCACCGGGCTCTTGCCCTGGCTCAGCAGCGACAACAGCTTGATGAGAAGCATGAGAACGATACTTCTGCTGAGGCTGTTGAAGCGATGCGTCAAGAAGCTGAACGTCGAGTCCTGGCGACTGTGGAGACTCATGCGGCAGACTTGAGATGCCGAATTAGAGAGCTTTCAGCCAACCCTGGAGATGTTTAGGGATTGTAGCCTTTTCTTTTTGTACTTTTGCAACTCTTGCTGGGGATAGTGTAGTCCTTTACTCTCTCTCTTTTAGAAATAAAGAAGTACACAGTTTTTTGTGATGTGTTTATTTTTGTTGTCATGAACTTGATGATTTGTGTGGACCTATTATCTTTTGCGTACCTTGGTTTTTAGGTACAGATAATAAGTTTGAAAGAACTAACATGTTTGCTCAGAGGTAATGTGGACGTGGCAAATATGGGGTTCAAGTGGTGGAATCACCCTACTCAGAGGTGTTATGGACGTGGTAGGAATGATCCTGGGGGATACGCGAAACTACTCAGAGGTGAAGTGGACGTGGAAGTTCTGCGATCAATGTACGATAACGCAGGAGTTGTCTGTACGGGATGTTTACTCAGAGGTAATGTGGACGTGGTAAACATGATGGGTAGCATAGTCTTATGGGATGTAAGATTCCGCTTTGTAGGGCATAGGGGAACAACTCAGAGGTGATGTAGACGTGGTTGTCCTTCTACTGGAGGATGCTACGGAACAACTGGGTTCCGGAAGCGTATAATTTTGTTGGAAGAGAATTGTCTGTGAGTCCTGATGATTGGATCCACAGATCCCTTTGTGGAAGTACATGTCTGAAAGTTGTCAAGAGTAGTACTTCTTTAGGAACTTGCCATTGATAGGCATCATGAACAAGTTCCCATTGGGTTTGGCGAGGCGGTAAGCACCGTTTGAGTATACCGTCTCGATGATGAAAGATCCTTCCCACTTGGGCTCGAACTTTCCTGGTGTTTTGTGAGTCAACACCATCGGCCTCCTGACTGCCAGAACCAGGTCGCCTACTTGAAAAGTCCTCTGCTTGACCTTCTTGTTGAAAGCCTGTGATATACGGGCTTGGTAGAGTTCGATGCACTGTTGAGCTAGGAGACGCTTTTCATCAAGTGCCTCCAGTTCCCGCAGACGACGACGTTGATTGTCTTCTTCTGTGAGTTGGTTTGTGATTGCTACATGGAGTGAGGGTATCTGAATCTCGAGAGGCAGTACCGCTTCGCTCCCGTAGACCAAGGAGAATGGTGTGTTGTCTGTCGGGGTCCTTACCGTTGTGCGGTAGGCCCAAAGGCATTCGCCGAGCTTTTCGTCCCAGTCGCGTTTGTTGGATGACATGACCTTTTTGAGTAGCCTGACGATAGTCTTGTTAAACGCCTCTGCTAATCCGTTTGCAGCTGGATTGTAGGCGGTTGATGCCACATTTTGAATGCGATTCTTATCACAGAATCTGCTGAAAATATGGCTGACGAACTGAGGACCATTATCGTAAATAATCCTCCGGGGCACCTCGAAACGGTAGATGACGTGGTGCTTGATGAAGCTGATCACTCTGGAGCTTTTCACTTCTGCTAGCGGAACTGCTTCTACCTATTTGGAGAAGTAGTCGGTGATTGCTAGGATGAAGCGGTGTCCTCTCGATGAAGGAGGGGTGATCGGTCCCACGATGTCCATGCCCCAAGCTTCGAAGGTACAGGAGGCGACTGTAGGATGCAGTGGTTCTGACGGTGTATGTATGAAGTCTGCGTGAAGCTGGCACGTATGGCACTTCTTAGCATATTCAACAGCGTCAGCGGCCATGGTTGGCCAGTAGTAGCCCATGCGTCGCAGTCGGTCCTGCAACTTAGGGCCAGGTTGATGGGCCCCGCAGGTTCCGTCGTGGGCTTCTCGAAGGGCTTTGGTCGCTTCTTCGTTGGACAGACATCGAAGGAGAAGTCCATCGTAGGAGCGCCGGTACAGCATTTTAGTGGCTGTATCGTAGTAGAATCGAAGAGAGCGTCTCCTGACTGAGACGGCTTCTTTCGGGTCTTCTGGGAGAATTCCGTAGACAGCGAAGTCGATGAACGGGAACCTCCAGTCTCGGACATTAACACCAGTATTTGTCGACATGGCATGGGCCATGTGTGAGCATAGGATGTTTTTAGGACAGACCAAGTCTCTCCCGACTACGGTGACATAGTGTTGAGTCCCGAAGGGCGCTGCCAATGAGGCCGCGAGGCCAGCCAGAACGTCGGCCTCCAAGTTTTGTAGACGGGTTACATGTTCGATGAAGAACCCAGTGAAGGTTGAAATGATGTTCAACGCAACTTCGTGGTAAGGGATCAGATCTTCATGGAGAACTTCGTATTGCCCTCTGATCTGGTTTACGACGAGTTTTGAGTCGCCGTAGGCTTCCAGATGATTCACCCCCAGCTGTTGCGCCAACTGGAGTCCCATAATGAGCGCGTTGTACTCGGCAACGTTGTTGGAGCACGGCTTCGAAAGGGAGTAAGCACGCTGGATGACCAGTTGATTGGAGGAGACTAACACCACCCCCACTCCCGCGACGATTTGACCTTTGGGGCCTGTTCTTGAAGCGCCATCGAAAAACATCCGCCAGACTGAGCCTTCTTCGGTGACATTTGATTCTTGGACCGCATCCGGGATGTCTTCATAGAGCTTTGAGGACTCTGGGATGGGGTGTGCAGCTAAAAAGTCGGCCAGAGCTTGACCCTTAACAGCTTTTTGTGGAACGAACACCATATTGTATGGCGTTAGCAAGATCGCCCATGTGGCTAGCCGGTAGTTCAATGATCCTGGCTTCGTCATGAGGACTCTGAGCGGATTGACTCGAGAAATGACATGAATTGTCTGCCCCGAGACATAATGTCGAGTCTTTTGGATGAAAAATACCAAAACCAAACACTCTTTCTCAACGGGGTTGTACCGGTGTTTGGCCTCGATCAGAGTTCGACTGAGGTAGTAGATTGCTTGCTCATAGCCTGTATCGCTGTTCTGAGCTAGCAGAGCGCCGAGGGAATGATCCATGGCACGGATGTAAAGGAGAAACGGTTTGCCAGCGACGGGTGCCACCAGGACTGGTAGGCTTGTCAGGTAGGCTTTGATGTCGTCGAAAGCCTTTTGGCATTCCTCTGTCCAGACGTAAGAGACTCCCTTCTTCATGAGCTGGGTGAAGGGTTGACATTTGTCGGAAAGGTTTGCTTTGAACCTCCGGATGTATGCCAGACGTCCCTATAGTCCTCGAAGTTCTCGAAGGTTCTTCGGAGGGTCCATATCAAGGATAGCTCTGGTCTTCTCGGGATCGACATGAATGCCTTTCGCCGTGATGATGAAGCCCAAGAACTATCCGCTAGAAACCCCAAGAAAGGATTTAGCGGGGTTCATCTTGAGTTGATGCGCCCGCATGAGATCGAAGACTGTCTTAAGGTCTTGCAGGTGATCTCCTTTGAGACGGCTCTTGACTGCGATGTCGTCGACATAACATTCGACTGTCTTGCGAAGATGCTGACGAAAAATGGTGCTCATAGCTCGTTGGTATATCGCACCAGCGTTCTTCAAGCCGAAGGGCATCACTGTGTAGCAGAAAATGCCCTTTGGAGTCCTGAATGACGTGTGTTTTACGTCGTCAGGGAACATCTTGATCTGGTTGTAGCCCGAATACCCGTCCATGAAGGACATGCGCTCGAAGCCACATGTGTTGTCGATCATGACGTCGGTGATTGGAAGCGAGAATTCATTCTTCGGGCAAGCAGAATTGAGGTCCCTGAAGTCGATACAGACTCGTATCTTCCCATTCTTCTTGGTGACGAGGACGACGTTGGCTACCCAATCTGGGTGTTGCTCTTCACGGATGAAGCCGCTGGTCAAGAGCTTGTCCACCTCCTGATTGATGGCGTTCATAATGTCCGGACGGAAGCGCCGTTGTTGTTGTTTGATAGGCTTGGCATCAGGTAAGACGTTCAGCCTATGCATCACGATCTGGGGATCAAGTCCCGACATATCTTCATAACTCCAGACGAAGACGTCGATATACTCTTTAGCCAGCTGGATTAAAGATTCTCGGTCTTCTCCTTTTAGGCTTTTGCTGATGAAGATGGGTTTGGAAGAAGATCCACCCCCAAGGTCGATCTGCTCGACTTTTTCTTCGGTGGAAGGTTCACGTAATTCAAAATATGACTCCCATTGTTGTCCTAGGCATTGAGCCCAGGGTTCTTCTTCGAAGAATTCTGGCGCTTGGTCTTCGCCTTCTTCTTCTTGAGATTGTGCAGACGTCATATTGGCTAAAAGTACCCTCTTGAAGACTGAGGCGATACTGGTATCGGAGTCCCAAGTCGATGCTTCGGACGAATGAGAATGTTCTACCTCTTCCGCGTCTGAACTCTCTGGAGTTGACGGTGGCGTGACATAGCCTACCACCCGTCGAGTTTTGTTGTAGTAGTCCTGCGACTTTCCTTTAGGAGTTGGAAGCCGGAGAGGGAGACGTCGACCCTTGCCGTAGTTCAGGCCTTTGTCGCTTTTTAGGTCGTAACCCATCTTTTGGATGAGGTACTTTGCCTTGTCCGTGTACCGATATAGTTGTATTCTGCCGACATCTGGTTCTGGCTCGAGTGGCGGAAGGTCTTGATGACGCTCAACCTTGCCGAAGATGGTGGATTTTTTATCTCGACTCCGTGGTGGGACTATGTAACAGACCCCTTGGGACGGGACTACTCGATTTACATGATGGATGGTCGTTATTTGTGTTTACAACGACCGTAGAGCGTTATCTAATGTATATATGGCATTCCAATGTGGAAGACTAGAATAATTAAAAGACACTCTGTTATTGATGAAATATGAGATTTTATCCCGCGGGATTACATTGTCCAGTGAGGGGGCATCTACGTCAGTGGAGATATAATCCCTCAGCTCTTTATCTGTAAGCACTGGAGTAGGATCGGGAGAGTCCACCACAGCATTGGTCTTGGAGTCCGAGAGGACTACGTGGGCCTTCTCTGGCGGCTGGGATGGTGGCGGCCTGCCTTTAAGACGCACCTTCAGACGTGCCTCCGCTGTGCCTCCAGTGACTGGCGTCTTCCCCTGTAGTTTTGCCACGAGGGGAGCCGATGTTTGAGGCGGCTTTCCCTTGAGCCGTATCTTCAGGGGAGCTTCAGGAGCAGCTGGTGCTTTCCCGGGTAGCTTAATGCTCATGGGAGGCAACTTCTGAGGCGGTTTGCCTTTGAGTCAGATCTTCAAAGAAGCATCGGGAGTGACCTCAGGCTCCATGTCCGGCTCTGCTGTCGTCTCTGCTTCGTCGTCAGCATCATTGGCTTCCTCCTCATCAGGTGACTTGTATAAGTCGGCATCGGTGAAGTAGGCTTCAATCCCTTTGAAAGGGTCAATGTCTGCGAACTCCGTCTGGATGACACCGTTGGTGGACACATACTTCGTACACTGGTAGAGCGTGGATGGCACCACCATGTACTCATGCAGCCATGGTCGACCGAGCAGGATGTTGTAGTTGACATCGGCATCCACAACGTAGCAGGTCACCTCAGTTCTGAGGTTACCGATGTGACACTTCAGCCGAATTTTGCCCAGCGGCTCGCTTTTGCTAGCATTGAAGCCACTGATTGTTGTGTTGGAGGAAGCCAACCGGTACATTGGGATCCCCAGTATTGAGAGCAGCGTCTTCGAGATGATACTGAGGGAAGACCCCAGATCGATCTGAATCCGCTTTACCTTGACTGAACCGATATACCCTGTATAATACAGCGGCCGGTTATGTCGGTTGTGCTTGAGCAGCATGTCTTGTTGGGTGAAAGTTATGTTCGGGAAAACTTCATCCGCACAATAACAGTGCGCACATGTAGTTGGGAGATCTTCAGGCTGCTTGACCTGACTGAGAAAGGATTCAGCATCCTTCAGAGCTTCACATAGAGCTTCTCGGGAGTCTTTGGAAAGACGCAGGAGCTCAAACAAAGATAGGCGGGCAGGAGTACTGGCCAGTTGTGCCAGTATGTCGATGTTGTGGGGCTTGGCTAGCCCCGAAGCATTCTCCTTTCGTAGAGGTCTGTCGAAACGAGCCTCCACATGCTTCTGCTTATTGGCTGCTAAGGGCTTAGATGGACCCTCCTCCTGGGCAGCAGGGACGGTGCAAGGAGGCACCACCTCGGCGGCAGCTTCGTCGGGTTGGACGTTCTGTTGTGAACGCGTCTGCACAGGAAGTGCCTCTTCCGTTGAAGAAGAGACCGTGCGGCAAGACTTGATCTTCCTGCCTTTGGATTTGGAGGTAGGGCGTACCTCCGGTTGAGTCACCTCAGAGACGAGGTCGGGGTGAACCCATAGGACCTCTCCTCGAGATGTGGTGAGTGGGATGAGTCCACTCACGTTGTCACGGGTAGGTGGTAAGTTAACCACCTCCATTGTCGCCTTAGGGATGGGGACGATGCCATCCTGTGTTGTTGTTGGCGACAAGGTGCCGAACTGGAGTGACACCACGTTGGCCGACACCGCCTTCTCCTCGTAGTCAACGGAGATTACATCCGCATTGATCATACGTTGGATGTAATTCTTGAGGACATAGCAGTCCTTGGTTGGGTGTCCGACAAATCGATGGTAGTGACAGTACCTCGGGTTGTCCACTTTTCCAACTTCGTCGGGACGCTTTGGGTCCGGCAGCTTGATCTCGTCACCCTGCTTCAGTATCTCAAAGAGTTACAGGGTGTCTTCGTCGTTGAACGAATAAACCTCCTTTGGCCTTGGTGCAAGTGGAGGCTTCTGAGTAGGTATCGACGCACCTTTTGAGGCATTGACAGTCAATGCCTGTTTCCCCTTTGTCTCTCGTCCGGGGTTGTTGGCTGCAGGCTGTTTTCCCTTGTCATCAAAGGCGGAGAAGCTGACTCCCAGAAGACGTACATTGGCCGCCTTCTTTTCTGCGGCTTCGGCTTCAATGATCAAGGAACTCCAGTCGGGAGGAGGAGTGGAGTTGAGCCAGAGTTTGACTGCAGGCAGCATGTTCATGCTGCAGGAGGAGAGGAGCGCATGTTCTTGCATGCCCGGAGGTAGTCTGAAGCAGGATTGTCGGAAGCGTTCGATGAACACCCGAACCGTTTCCTTCTCCTTCTGGCGTATCTCTATGAGGGACGCCATCATCATGTCCTTCCCGCCGTCGTAGAAGCGGTCAAGGAAGAGGCGCGTGAGGTCGTCGAAGGAAGATATGGAATTGTCGGAGAGGCTGCAGTACCAGTCGTACGCCACTCCCTTCAGTGTCCCGACAAATATGCTAGTAAGTAGCGCATCCTCCTTCGGAAGATGTCCCGTCTGAGACTGAAAGTACGTCAGGTAGCGACGCGGAGAGTCCTTTCCATCGTACGGCGTTAGTGTTTGTGGTTTATACTTTGGAGGATAAACCACCTTGTTCCACTCGAGGGAATAAGGCTGGGGGATGCCCATCTTTTGGCGCTCCTCTTGTCTCGTCTTGGACTCAAAGCGCTCGCGCAAGTCCTTGATCATCTCGACCACGTCCTCCGTGGAGCTGGGAGTCGGGGAAGGTGGTACCACCTGATGTTGAGCATTTGAACGTCCGAGGTGCTTCTCGGCGATCTGTGTCCGAGGATACCCGTTGAAGGGGTATACTCGATTCCCCATTGGCCCCTGGGTCAGGACCGGTAGAAGGTGTCCTGGCCAAAACTGATCG
Organism: Iris pallida; assembly: GCA_029216955.1. NCBI lineage: Eukaryota > Viridiplantae > Streptophyta > Magnoliopsida > Asparagales > Iridaceae > Iris > Iris pallida. The sequence continues at coordinate 89,046 of JANAVB010014099.1, forward strand.
TATCTCAAACACTGCTTGAGTCAGTGTTTGCATGGAGGCAGAGAGGAGGGTTTTGAGTCCTCCCTCCAGGGTATCTATGCGCTGGACGAGGTCTGTTGGCGGCGCATCAGACTCGATATCAGCCCCAGTCACGTTTACTGTCATGACACGGCCGGGAGTGGATGGATGGGTCGAGGCTTCACTTTCGGCCTCACTTTGTAGGGGAGTTGCCTCTCCTGGAGCCTCGTCTTGGCTATCCCTGGCTATGTTCGGGAGAACATTCACCATGGGCGCATCTACAAGGGCCTGATACCCTCAGCTTCGTCTTGAAGGGCCTTCTTGTCTCCGGAACTCGGGTCCGCAAATGCCAGACCACCCCCAGCTATGTTCTGGAGGATATCCCCGTCTTCAGGGGCTTCTGGGAGGCTGACTTCGCCTCAAGGATCTGCCCCAGGTGTGGTTTGGACACACTCGTCTTCGGAAGGAGGCTCGACCAGGGTCTGACTACCCCCAACTTCCTCCAAGAACTTCTTCCTCCCTCGAGTGCCTTCTAACACTCCAGAGGATGAGACAGCTGTCTTGGTTTTCCTCGGCTGGCTTTTGGACAAGGAAGAGAAACTGCCAGTCACCTTTCGGACTGACGAGGCGTTGGAGAACACGTTGCATGAAGCAACCCTTGGTTCTTCTTCTGTTGACACCTTCTTCCCGAGGCGATGTCGGAGGGGTGTCGAGGATTGCTGCTGCTGGAACACCGACTGCCTTGGTGGGACTGCCGCTTTGTAACAGCAGTTGATGGTGACCACAGCACAAGTATGCCCCGTGAGAGGCACATCGTGCTTGTCAGTTGACTCTTCTGATCGGCGCTTGTGAGTGATCACATTGCACAGATCGTTGGAGGAGAGTGCCACCTTCGCACCCTCTTCAGGCGCATGGCAAGGCCAAGCGCCGGGGTGGTCAAGTGAGTGTTGTGCCCCCTGATCTAATACCAAACAGGCAACCCGATCAGTAGTGGGGGAACCATAGCATTTGGAGTGACTTGAACGGACCTCAAACGCACAACCAGAGGAGGCGCGGGAGTTCAAGACCACTGGATTTGCCTTACTCGACTTGGTTGTGCATGCAGTAGATGTGCCCAAGTGAGACAAGGACTTTGAAGGTCGGCTCATTTTCGGCGCCGCAGCACTCGAGTCGACCTTATACAACTTACCATCAGCAGCGCGTATGATTGTGAGCGCATGCTTCTAGTTTGTTGCTGGCATAGCACGTTTGGGGCGTATGACCCGTGCTGTCTTGGATTTCTTCGTACCAGACTGCTGGGGCGCGTAGTACTCAGAATACAAATTCTCCTTGCCACTACAGCGAGTGAGTCTGTCGAAGACAGAGACCTTTTGTGGCGCATCAGAGGTGATGCACGGGGCATTAGCTGCGTCCCTGCTCCGTCGACGCATCTTCCTCGCCTGAGAGGGAGACGGCTGGGGAATGTGGTTAGCCGCACGTTTCCCCGAGAGATGGGCTGCACCAGCGAGCGCATCTTGGTTGCTGAGGACGTCAGCAGGAAGGGAAGGCTGGATTGGCACATCCCCTTCGGTGGTGGTGCCCGAGGCGTCGACCTTGCATACCCAGACTCGGCGGGTCTTCTTCGGCTTCGGCAGCCGCTTCGATGGACTCGCACTTCCTTCAGAGATGAACTCCTCATACGCCTGTCGATTGAGGCGTATGACCAGCATCTTGTGGGAGGAGCCCACCTTCACGTCTTCGGATTGCGACATAGCTTTCTCGGTGGAGGAGAAAGAGTCTCCAGCAGAGTCGCCAACTTGTTTGCCATTAAAATTCTTTGATTACAAATTTTAATACAAACAGAACAGTGTTACAATATAGGACTTAGATGTAGTCCTAGGAGTACACTTTTGTTTATCTTGGTCCCTTGTGCCGATGGAGTGAGTGGTAATGCGTTGACTCCGTTGACGATCTGACGACGGTTATCGATTTTTTGAAGGTCTGGATTGCTCTGGGTGCTGGAGCTTGCTGAGAGGAGGAAGACGTTGAGTGTCTGTATCTGTCTTTTTGGTGGTGCAAAGTCTCTGTGTGTTCGTTGTGGAGGTTGGTATGTGTGTACCTCGGGAAGAAGGAAATGATCCCTCTATTTATAGCTTTGCAGGCTGGCTGCTCATGCGCGCATATAGGATGCGCCTGTACGCGGGAATGCCACGTGTTGATTGCTGATGGAGGCGCATGGACGATACGCCCTGATTGGGGGGTTGAATTCTTCATGCTGCTGTTGTGAGCCGGCACGTAGCAGAGATAAAGATCTTTCTGTTGCTGAGATTTCGGATGAGTCGAGTCAAAGGACACGTGTCATCGACCCGTGGCTCAGAGATCCCTGATTTGGTGGAGGATGATCTGGTAGGATGTGCCTAGGATTGGGCGCATGAGGAGACTTTGGCTCGTAACCTTTAGGAGTCACGAACCACTCTGGGCGCATGGCTTTTGAGGCGCATGCAGAGCTTCAGTAGTGACTTTACTCCGGTCTTTTGGGATCAATAGAAAGTTTGAGGCGCACAGCTTTTGAGGCGTATGCAGATTTGGGCGCATGGCTGCGGAGGCGCATGCGAGTGGTTGGGTGGCAACATGGCAGTAGCCGTCGGAGTAAAGGTAATGATGATGCTGACGTTGCCGACGCTTCGTCTTCTGAAAAAGCTGTCAACTGTTCAGACTTCGGGAGGCGTGCTGCCAACTCTGTCAGTTCAGCATTTAATGTTTGTGACATTTGATGGACAGCTGAGTGGGCGCGTCGGCTGGCGTTCCACTAGGCGTATAGGGACGCATGGGGGCGCATCCCCTGTGATGCGCTTGGTGCTGAAAGGCGTGTCTGTGTGATGCGCTTGATGTTGAAGGGCGCGTCTGCGTGATGTGCGGTCTGGCCGGCGCATTTGCTTCGTGACACGTCTTTAATGGTGCGACTATTACGTTCTTCGAGTGCTTTAGATCGCCGTTTTGACTTAGCTGAATTTGAAGCGTCCGGTTCATCCATTTAATGCAAATTCATTGTACGGAATTCGGAGAGCCATCCACTTGGCGCATGGGTTTGATTTGCCTGGCCTATAAATAGTGGCATGGAGAGAGGGTTTGCTTCTCGTTCTCTCATGTTCTTCCAATATGAACTTGTTTACTCGGATGCATTCTATTGACGAGATGCTCCCGAGGGTGAAGATGCGACGCAGTGTCTTCGTTGATGCACTTTGTAGCTCCCCTTCCCGAAAGTTTTAAAATATTTTATTATTTATTTAATTTATGGTGATTTTTAGATTTTATAAATAATTAATTATTGGCTTATGAGATTTCGTTATTAATATTATTATTATTTTACTAAGGTTATATAATATTAATATTATTGTTGTTGATATTAGATATAAATTATTGATTTTTATTAGTTACCATCATTTTGTTCTATTATCAAAAGATATAAGTGTATATATAGATGTAAATATGTGTGAGTGAATATATAGATAAATATATGAGTGTATGTATATATATATATATATTAAATAATTATGTGCATAGATATAATATTTTCTTATTGATATATATACATATATATAGGAAAGTATAGAGATATATATAGGAATATGTGCGTAAGTGTATGTATAATGTATATAAGTATGTGTATATACTAATGTATATAAATAAATGTATGTAGATATATATATATAAATAAATATGTGAATACATATTTTTATATATATAAATAGATATATATATATATATATATATATATATATATATATATATATATATATATATATATTTTATATATATATATATATATATATATATATATATATATTAAAAAAATATATATATATATTATATATATAGGATATAGAGAATAAGAATATAGAATAGAGAATGAGAATAGCAGTAGCAGGCCTACAGGAGACCCAGCCCCCTACCCAACCGAAGTTCTCCCGAGCCCCAGCAGGGAAAGCCCGACCTCTTCGAATTTTCCCAAACCCGAACTGTAGATGTAAGCCCGAGCCTTATATATACTGTATATATAAACGTAGAGAGCGAGAGAGAGGATCGAAGAAACCCTAACCCAGAGCCGCGTCAGACCCCCTGGTGACCTCCCCCATGACGGCGCGAGCCGCCCCGACGCGGCCAGGCGACCGTCGGCCGGCCACAGGCCGAGAACAGGCCGCACGCGCGTGACTGAGTCGAAAAACACAGCAGCGACGAGGCTACTTCACGTGGTGTTTTCTCCGCGCACGGTCGACGGTTCTTCGAACCGTTTGTTCAGGTATGAACCCGATATAACCCTTTTTAATCTTGTCCAAGTAGTTTGTAGGTAACTGCCATAGATTGGTCGAGAAATCGACGCAAAGTCGGAGGAAAACCTATAGAAACAGAACACTATTTTCAGTCCAATCACCCACCTTCAACGATCGATTCTGATCGATCCAGTCCTATATTAGAAAAACCATTTGAAGAGACTTTTAGACAACATGTAGGGCTTCACCACCCTTTTTGCGGAATTTGAATTCATCGACTGAGCGTCGAGAAATCGAATCCCAAAGTTTCCCAAAAATCTGTTTTTAAAACCTTGAAATTGTTCCACACGACGTGCGTCACGCCAATCGAGACGACGTGGTCGCGAACCGAAAGCATCGAAAGCTACGTAACGGCTTCGTGGTCGTGTGGGCTTTGGCAGAATTCAAATTGGTCGCGTGTGCGCGACGAATTCGACGCGTATCCGTCGAAATCGCCCCGTATCCGTCCAATGCAAATTCAGTCATAACTTTGTGCACGCTCGCCAGACCGAGACAAAATTTGTGCCAGCAGGACCGTATCATTTTTCTGGTCCTGTATGCCAAGTTTGGTCCAATTCTGAGACAGTTGAATCCGACGTCGTTTTGCGGGCCCTACGGTCCGACTCAACGGACGATTTTGTGCACGGCCCGCCGGAATCCAACTTTGGACATACTGTTGGGTTCGTATCCGAAAACTGGATCCGTAGACATGTAGTTTGACGACTTTAGAGACTGTTGACTCTGGCACGCTTTTCGGTGCAAAGCGGGTCCAACGGCGGATATCGTTTTGATTCGAAATTATCGTTTTGCCCCTGTGTCCATAATTGGACTTAAGGACAGGCAATCCTAGCTAATTGAACTATTCTGAGATCATTGGTATTGTTTATTTCAGCTTCCGGGGACTGTTGTACGGGTTTTGACTATTGTGGCATATTGAGTAGTTTAGATTGTCGGTTTCACCAGCAGAGGACCACAGGCGAGTACAGTTTATTGTCTGCATTTCGATATTGATCTTTACTATATTTCATTGATTAGTCATTGGTTATGTGATATTTTTATACTCTATTATAAATTATTGAGTCGGGAATGAGAAGTACCAAGGATGTGTGATCAGACCGTAGACCTTGTAGATCTCGTAGACATTGTAGATCTTGTAGACCTTGTTTACTTTTATGCAGTAGATTTTGTAGACCTTGTTTACTTTCATGTAGTAGATCTTGTAGACCTTGTTTACTTTCATGCAGTAGATCTTGTAGACCTTGTTTACTTTCATGCAGTAGATCTTGTAGACCTTGTTTACTTTCATGCAGTAGATCTTGTAGACCTTGTTTACTTTATACAGTAGATCTCGTAGACCGTGCGGTGTAGTACCCCAGACCGATCACATGTCAAAGGTACTTCTAGCGGTGGAAAGTATATTGGTCTATTTTTACTATTGATTTTCTTACGGCTTTACTGTTATTTTCAAAACTCATGATTGATGCCTAACCTTTGTCTTATAGTCATTTTCTTTATTTGAAATTGCATTCAGTGAATTGTGCTCGTTCCATTCCTGACTGGAAACCAACATTTTCAGGTTAGCCGTGGATTCACTTAGCGTAGAAAGTGACGGGGGATACTTGCAGACAAAAGCCTAGAGACTAGCTAGATAGTTGAGTTGTAGTCATACCTTTATTTGTACAAGTCTATATTCTTCTACAAATGTAAAACTTGTAATCTTTGTAAGTTAAATTAATTATGTAAATGAGCATTGTTTGTAATTTTGATCTTCATGGCCGTGACAGCGTTCTACCGCCGATACTGCGGCGTAGGCTGGCTTGGACACGTCTCGTATCCGTTTAAAAAAAAATGGGTACGGGTCTTGACAAGTTTTTGTGGTGGCCCATGCAGGTCAGTTTTCGTAAAATATTGCGAACTCGTGATGGTACGTTAGTCGTACTATTGCGAGCCTGCAACTAGAAAATGCTCATTCACGAACGAGAATTAATTTAATTTGAGAGAATGACTAGGACTAGGCGTCCCTTATACCAATTTACCGATGGGTAGTCTAGGCCATGCAATGTAGATAAGGAGTTATTAATTTTGATAGAGTGTCAGATTCTTACAAGTACACTATTACCTCTTGATATGACGATATGATCCAATGTAGATAGGTTATTCACTTGGTGAGACAGGGCTTTCTAGAATTAATGGCCTAACCTTGATGACTGTGCAATTCCTTCTCTTTGTCCCTAGATATCACCCTTATATCTTAGTCCAATTGCCTATTTAGTTTCTATTTTGCCTAAGAATTATTATTCTTATGTTATCCTTAGACGAACCTCGAGTTAGTTTCAACTTAAAGTTTTTCCTCAATGGTTTGGATATACATGAAATAGATACTAGAATGGTTGTAACTCTTTTCCTCAGTTTGTTCCTCCATGTTCATCTTTTATTCTAAAGATTATGACTGATGGATACTTACACTTCATTTCATAGCCAATTGTTTGAATCTCTAGGAGCTCATAAATTTTTACAGATATAGTTAAAGGAATGTCAGTTAACTCATAATGGCAGGACAGCAGCACACTGTCGCCATTTATTTAAATTAGGGAGACTATGTGTTCACTGCCGCCAGCAGCGCACTGGCAAGGCACGATCCTTAGAGTTGGAATAGTTTAAGAGAATATAGGTTATAGAATATTGCTAAACTATAGCTAGTGATCCTCTTTGACCGTAGTCATCCTTATGTCCATATAAGGTAGAGTATCGGATAGCATATCACCCTGAAATCACGAATCCAAGAGTTTGCCACAGTACGAGTATACGGGCGAGGCATAACTCTCGGTGAAATGACTTCAGACATGATTACAAGTTTAAGATACTATGGAGGATAGGTCAATGCCATATATGTTCCGTAAGACCCAAGGCCAATACTAGTGGAAGTCCTACAGGATGGATAGCATGTCTTCCAACCCAGTATTCCGTGGTCCTTGTGATCTATTGACGAAGTAATTGACTGACACTAATAGGTTACCTGGAATATAGACGTCGGAAGTCCATAACCCATTAGTTGACCAAGTCCTTGTGGATAAGAAGATAGTAGGAAGACCGTATAAGCAAGAACACCGGGTAAGGTTTGATTCTCGCAAAACTCGAACTATTTGTACATTCTTTCAAAAATCTCGCATACTTGTATTTCGACTATCTTGACCAATGCTGCTACTACAGCCTAGTTTTGCAAGCTTACTCTGTTCTCGAGCTTGATTCAAGACATATGTTTAGTGGGGACGCCTGCTAACATATTATCTAATCAGAATCAGTGTATTATGGTCTGATCAACCATGATGCATTTGGTTCGCACTTTATTTAATTATCTTACGTGGATTGAGATGTAGAGGTATCTAGGATCTCATCCGCGACTGTATTGACAATTCCACTTGAATTATATGTTCGCCCTTGAAACACGACATTGTATTCAGTAACAACTCCCTTGAATTCTTTATTGTTTTTATCTTTCACCGATTTGGAAAGACGAAAGCTCGTGATGGTAGAGAGATACAGAGTATTCCCATGGCTATGATAATGGTAGGCACAAGTGTAGCTACCATCGGCCGGTCATGTGATTGAGTTACTCGTTCTCCCATCGACCCTCAAACTACTATTGAGACTTTCGAGCTATCTGAATTTGAGAATGATTAGGGTTTTACCTATAGTCAGAACGCCAACCTAGGAGACTATCTGTTCTCAAGAAACCAAATGTTGTGAGTCTCTAATTATTTGTTGGAAGCTTGCCTTAACTAGCAACCCTTAAGCCTTGAACCAACCCTTCCTCGACCGAAGCCCACAGTTAGACATGAGATGAGTGGACAATAGGGTAATCATTTACCGTAACACTCATCCCGAGATTGGTTTCCAACAAATATTACTCTAGTTATGTAAATTTTATTATTAAGACCTAACTAGTGTTGGAACACCACAGTCACTAGCTTAGCCAATACCATAGCTTAAATACCCTGTCATCTTATGACCTACCAGTTGTCAACAACAATACATGGTCACTACAATTCTTGTGACAATAGTATGGCAGGTTGACACCAATAGAGATTCACCAACTCAGTTGATAGAATTCTCTTCATACGAGGTGCCTTAGAGTTGGCTACCCCGTCGATAACTCTCGTAGTTGGTGGACGAGTAGGTCATTTTATTTTATCGACCATGTGTCTTAGTACACACTTGTTTTCCATTTATTGGTAAACAAATCCTTGACTTGACCTACATCTATGGTATTCCGTTATGCCGTGCCTTATTCTTTATTGACAAGAGTCGAGGTACAATACCCGGACCTTAGCATTCTCCTAACCTTATTATCCCAAACCCCATGCCTTATTTTAAGGTGGGTAGACTATAAGCTTTCTAAAATTGTAGGATATGCGAGGATTACCTATTGTTTAGAATAATTTTTATTAGGATGATTATTAGTGCCCCGTGGACTCCCACTTTCCATTTAGATTATTTTGTGTCCCCGGCCGTGTCCTTAATATTCAGAGCACGAGGCCAGCAGTTACCTTCCAACAAATTTTATATGCAAGATCTAGACGAGTCTACCTTTGCCTAAGTATATCATGTCCCACTCAAACCCGTTCCCTTGTACTATATTTTATGGTACGACTTTTAGGTCAAAAGGGGCGAGTTATAACCCTTACCATAATACCGGTATGCTTTCCGACTTTCATTAGAACTTCAACTTCGATTCGAATCTTTCAAGCCAATATAGGGTTGTGATCTACTCGAAGTCCACTATGCACATGTCACTAGTGTGCTAACCAATTGAGACCTCATGTGCTACTTAAACTCAAAAGTCACTAAAGACACATTTTGGACTCTAGAAACTTAGGTAACCAACCTGACGGGATGCTAGCTCAACCCCTTGGATAGAAACATATTATAGGTTACCCTAACCCAGTATAAATAGTTTTATCATTAGAATCTTGTCCAGCCAATGTAGATTGAAATCCGAGGTTCATCCAACCGACGACTGATGTCAAATTGGAAACCCATTAAGACCCAGTAATAACCGTTCAAGCCTACCACCATAGTTGGACTATAAAACCGAACTTTTGAAATAGGTCCCCATGCCTATTATGTAGTCGTCTCCATATTTTTGAGAAGGCATTCGTAACCTTTGTTCCATCTACCTAGAAGTTGTGATATGATCTTGTATTGTATTTATATCCCTTGTTTGTGTGTTTAAATAACCACGAAAAAGATCACAATCACGATTACCCAGATCCCGTTCTAGGATGGAACCTTGTTTAGATTAATTTCGAGAACGGAACTTTTGTATTGCACGGATTGCAAGCCCCTCTAGGAAACGAAGGGTTCCTTGACTTAGCAAGTGACTGGACTAGAGTAGCCCAATCTAGCAAAATAAGTCAATGGTTCATAGACTTTTCTTCTATCTGCATCTTTGAATACTCTCCATCACTCTTGAAACTTCATAATTGCCTTCGATTTTTCATCCTTATCTTCCTGTCCTTCATATTGTAGAGCGACGAATGGTCAGGCTTACTAGAAATTACCAATAATTCTTAACTACCTGTGTAAATTTGTTGCATGTTAGATTTTGGGTGGTTTGATAGATATGAGAGGTTATAGTGGCCATAAGCAGTAGATATCTATTGGTAGCAATTCTGGCAATTAGTTGGAGGAATATAAAGTTCAGCGACAGGATATTGAGGGAGTAGTGTGACCAAAGGTGGGTAGAAGTCCTCGAGATTTTTGTAGTTGCCAAAATGGCCAATAAGAAGGGTATAACTATATATTTTTTTGGAGGAATTAAATTTAAGGAAATTAAGGTAATAGTAGATCTCCTTTTGAAATTTTAAGGACTAGTTATGAATTTGAATTTCGAGGACGAAATTATTTTTAAGGTGGGTAGATTTGTAGCTCCCCTTCCCGAAAGTTTTAAAATATTTTATTATTTATTTTATTTATGGTGATTTTTAGATTTTATAAATAATTAATTATTGGCTTATGAGATTTCGTTATTAATATTATTATTATTTTACTAAGGTTATATAATATTAATATTATTGTTGTTGATATTAGACATAAATTATTGATTATTATTAGTTACCATCATTTTGTTCTATTATCAAAAGATATAAGTGTTTATATAGATGTAAATATGTGTGAGTGAATATATAGATAAATATATGAGTGTATGTATATATATAAATATTAAATAATTGTGTGCGTAGATATAATATTTTCTTATTGATATATATACATATATATAGGAAAGTATAGAGATATATATAGGAATATGTGCGTAAGTGTATGTATAATGTATACAAATATGTGTATATACTAATGTATATAAATAAATGTATGTAGATATATATATAAATAAATATGTGAATACATATTTTTGTATATATAAATAGATATATATATAAATAGATATATATATATATATATATATATATATATATATATATATATATATATATATATATATATATAAATATATATATATATATATATATATATATATATATATATATATATATATATATATAAAAAATATATATATATATATATATATATATATAGAATAAGAATATAGAATAGAGAATGAGAATAGCAGTAGCAGGCCTACAGGAGACCCAGCCCCCTACCCAACCGAAGTTCTCCCGAGCCCCAGCAGGGAAAGCCCGACCTCTTCGAATTTTTCCAAACCCGAACTGTAGATGTAAGCCCGAGCCTTATATATACTGTATATATAAACGTAGAGAGCGAGAGAGAGGATCGAAGAAACCCTAACCCAGAACCGCGTCAGACCCCCTGGCGACCTACCCCATGACGACGTGCGCCGCCCCGACGCGGCCAGGCGACCGTCGGCCGGCCACAGGCCGAGAACAGGCCGCACGCGCGTGACTGAGTCGGAAAACATAGCAGCGACGAGGCTACTTCACGTGGTATTTTCTCCGCGCACGGTCGATGGTTCTTCGAACCGTTTGTTCAGATATGAACCCGATATAACCCTTTTTAATCTTGTCCAAGTAGTTTGTAGGTAACTGCCATAGATTGGTCGAGAAATCGACGCAAAGTCGGAGGAAAACCTATAGAAACAGAACACTATTTTCAGTCCAATCACCCACCTTCAACGATCGATTCTGATCGATCCAGTCCCATATTAGAAAAACCATTTGAAGAGACTTTTAGACAACATGTAGGGCTTCACCACCCTTTTTGCGGAATTTGAATTCATCGACTGAGCGTCGAGAAATCGAATCCCAAAGTTTCCCAAAAATCTGTTTTTAAAACCTTAAAATTGTTCCACACGACGTGCGTCACGCCAATCGGGACGACGTGGTTGCGAACCGAAAGCATCGAAAGCTGCGTAACGGCTTCGTGGTCGTGTGGGCTTTGGCAGAATTCAAATTGGTCGCGTGTGCGCGACGAATTCGACGCGTATCCGTCGAAATTGCCCCGTATCCGTCCAATGCAAATTCAGTCATAACTTTGTGCACGCTCACCAGACCGAGACGAAATTTGTGCCAGCAGGACCGTATCTTTTTTCTGGTCCTGTATGCCAAGTTTGGTCCAATTCTGAGACAGTTGAATCCGACGTCGTTTTGCGGGCCCCACGGTCCGACTCAACGGACGATTTTGTGCACGGCCCGCCGGAATCCAACTTTGGACATACTGTTGGGTTCGTATCGGAAAACTGGATCCGTAGACATGTAGTTTGACGATTTTAGAGACCGTTGACTCTGGCACGCTTTTCGGTGCAAAGCGGGTCCAACGACAGACATCGTTTTGATCCGAAATTACCGTTTTGCCCTTGTGTCCAGAATTGGACTTAAGGACAGGCAATCCTAGCTAATTGGACTATTCTGAGATCATTGGTATTATTTATTTCAGCTTCCGGGGACTGTTGTACGGGTTTTGACTATTGTGGCACATTGAGTAGTTCAGATTGTCGGTTTCACCAGCAGAGGACCACAGGCGAGTACAGTTTATTGTCTGCATTTCGATATTGATCTTTACTATATTTCATTGATTAGTCATTGGTTATGTGATATTTTTATACTCTATTATAAATTATTGAGTCGGGAATGAGAAGTACCAAGGATGTGTGATAAGACCGTAGACCTTGTAGATCTCGTAGACATTGTAGATCTTGTAGACCTTGTTTACTTTTATGCAGTAGATCTTGTAGACCTTGTTTACTTTCATGCAGTAGATCTTGTAGACCTTGTTTACTTTTATTCAGTAGATCTTGTAGACCTTGTTTACTTTTATGCAGTAGATCTTGTAGACCTTGTTTACTTTCATGCAGTAGATCTTGTAGACCTTGTTTACTTTATACAGTAGATCTCGTAGACCGTAAGGTGTAGTACCCCAGACCGATCACATGTCAAAGGTACTTCTAGCGGTGGAAAGTATATTGGTCTATTTTTACTATTGATTTTCTCACGGCTTTACTGTTATTTTCAAAACTCATGATTGATGCCTAACCTTTGTCTTATAGTCATTTTCTTTATTTGAAATTGCATTCAGTGAATTGTGCTCGTTCCATTCCTGACTGGAAACCAACATTTTCAGGTTAGCCGTGGATTCACTTAGCTTGGGAAGTGACGGGGGATACTTGCAGACAAAAGCCTAGAGACTAGCTAGATAGTTGAGTTGTAGTCATACCTTTATTTGTACAAGTCTATATTCTTCTACAAATGTAAAACTTATAATCTTTGTAAGTTAAATTAATTATGTGAATGAGTATTGTTTGTGATTTTGATCTTCATGGCCGTGACAGCGTTCTACCGCCGATACTGCGGCGTAGGCTGGCTTGGACACGTCTCGTATCCGTTTAAAAAAAAAAACGGGTGCGGGGTCTTGACACACTTGAAGGTGACTGTTACATCCAAAAGTCGGAGTCGAGGTCTTTTGAGGCAGGCGGAAGGTGCCTGTTGCATCCAAAGATAGGGATGCTCGAGCCTCGTCTTCGTTGTGCAGGAAGAGCCGTAGATCGGAATGGCGGTGCTGCGGCTTTGGTGGCTCTTTCTTCCTTCAAAATGGGTGTAGCCCATTCTGGTTGTGTTGAAAGCTGCTCCTTTGGCCGCGGTTTCGATCACGATCTTCCTTGGTGTTTGGAGGCTCTTTCGAAGCCTCCCCTGGCCACAAGTTGGCTTGTGGTTCTTATTAGTCGAAGCATTTAGACGGCGGTGAGCCTGGCTGGAAGAGCGGCAAATAACTGGGCTGCTGAAGGGATGCACATAACTGGGATGCACATAACTGAGCTGCTGAAAAGGATGCGCCTTGCTGAGGACGCATGGTGGGATGCGCCTGGCTGAGGGCGCATGTTGGCTGCTGGCTGTAGACTTAGGATCTTTTCTTTGTAGAAATTTTCCTTTGTACAGTCTTTCTTAGACATGTAATAGACTTTTGTATGTTAAATAAAAAGTCCTCTTTCAAATGTCTATATTTATTGCTTTTTGCTGTGAAGTACTTTGTCCAAGCTTTGGCGCATGTAGTCTGGCACATAGACTTTCTGGTTCTGAAATTTTATACTTCTACAGTATTTCCTTTACACATTAATATAGACATTAAAGTCTACAAAGTCAATGAAATCCAAATCTCATCAGACACAAATCGTTCAACTCTATTTCTAGAGATGTGACCTAATCGCTTATGTCATAACTAAAAACATTTATTGTTAATTTTGCATTTAGTACCACATGACTACACTTGCAAGGTTTTATTGTAAGATGCAATAGTTTTAAATGAATATAGGTTATCATAAATGTTAAGGGAACCGTTACCAATAATATTTGGATTTAAAGATAGACTAAACTTATTATTTCCAAATGAAGAATGATAACCAGATTTGTCCATTAAGGAAACTGAAACTAAATTTCGTCTAAAAGATGGTACAATAAAAGTGTCTATCAAATCCAAATAATAATCGGTTCCTAAACATAACCTAAAATGTCATATTGCTTTCAATTCTACCGATTTGTCGTCACCCACATAGATGTATCTCTCACCATCAATTGGCTTCGATAGCTCCGACAACCTTGTCTATAAACACTAATGTGGGTAGTAGCACCAGAATCTAACCACCACGTGTTTTTAGGTACTAAATCTAAATTAACCTCAGAACAGACCAAATTTAGAAATGTACTTTTCTGTATACGCCGTGCGTGGTACTTTGTACATTTGTTCTTTATGTGCCCTGTCTTATCACAAAAGAACAACCCTTAGTTTTATATTGTTGTTTCTTTTGACCTGGACCCTTAGCAGCTACTGTATTTATTTTCTTTTTCGCCCTTAAAGATTATCCCATTAAACATGAAAATTAAATTCTTATTGACAGATATTGTAGCAACATTAACTGTAAAGAGAACAAAAATAAATAGACAAACATGCTCTAATTAATAGCCAAAGAGTAAAATATAGTCAAACAAATTCAAATAATGGTGAACCCCATCTCAAGATACCTAGTACATCATTAATATCAAGTCTTTGGACAGTGATATTAACTGCAAGTGGTACTCTTGGTGTAATGATCAAACGTTGACAATAAGTCATGTCAAATAATAAGCCTATCTTTGGATCGGGTTATTATTCACATGTAAACCTTACAATTGTCACACATTTATCACCACAAGTATGTGTGCAATTCGGCCAAGTATTAACCTTCTTTTCGGCCGACTAATACCCGCATGAATATTCACACACAAACATCCAACATCCCTCATAGACTATCTACGCAAGAGAGGTCACTTTGGCGACATCTTGTTTCAATGGGTCTATTTAGAATATTAGACGGCTATTGTTAGTCACAAAAGGCAGCAAAAATTTGAATGTTGAATAAATTTTACAAAAACTGAATCATGTCCAAAATCCTTCTGCTTATTTAAAGTAAATAAACATAAATCCTTATGTACTTGCATATTTAAAATATTACAACTCAAATAAGATAATCATAAGCGTGTGAATCTCCATTACTTAAAGCATGAATTTATCAATGGACTAAACTAAACATTATCAACATAATAAAATTCATGCTGAAAATATGCATCCAAAGGACAACAACAATATTTAGGACACGCTAACAATGCTCCAAACTGGACTCACAAAATTCATATTATTTTTCACATAACTTCGCACCCAAAAGTTCCAAAGAAGAAAGCATTACTTCACAAGGGCTTATTATAGACATAGTCCACAAGATCCAACTAATCTATGAGAGAAAATAGATCATTTGGATCAGCATCTACTATACAATTAAATAAATGTGACAGTGGCTCAAATCTTGAATGAATATCCAATAAAAAAACATTATATATTGATTGCTCAAACCGAAAGTGTTCTCTGAATCCTAACATGAAAAAAAATAGTTGTAAAAATTTGTGAACGGTATGTTGGTGATACTTCACCAAGAAGAACCACCTGCTAGATGCCATTGAAACTCTTAAAATAAATGAATTAGAATGCAATGAATATAAAAAATAGAGCACAATGAATAAGGAAGAACCATATCATGTTGGGCTTTTCATTACACGTTCTGATGCTTTTGAAAAATTGGTCGATATTCCACATTTGGAATAACAAAAGAAATATTGTCTGATCATGTCCGATCATGTGTAACAATAATATATGAGAGGCATCCTCAAAAATCATACCAATATCCAGTAGTAAGAAATCAAATCTAGTTTTCCTACTTACTGGATCAAAAACGTCATTGGTACTAATAAACCCGACTTTAAATTTTGCCATGCCTGGACATTAGATTCTTACGTTTGACCATATTTAACTGCAATATGATCGTTTTCGAGAGGCATCAACGTTTATACATAAAAAAATGTATATAAATGCTCGGTAGATCATAAAAAATTGTTTGAACAACCAGAACTTTAAATTAAATCATATGAATGATCTAGGGTTCTTGAATAAAAAAGTTGATTCTGAAACTTCGATCTCATAAATCAAACAGGTAGACTCTGATACCACTTGTTAGAAATTTTATTGTGCCCTGTCGATTCATGAGATGAATAACATAAATTAAATTGCTGCGGAAGCGTACCTGAATCCATTGTTAGACTTGATGGATCTTGAAGCGAACGTCTCTTTATTGGGTTCGATCTTCCAACTTGCTAAGACCCTTAAGGACAAAAAAGAATCTGAATCCTTAGTCCCTTTCTTTCTGTTGATGGGGATGCGGAAGAGAAAAAAGAGAAAACCTCTCTTTTGGTGGCCGTATAAGTTGGGGACCATAACCCTAATGAATATATATATTTATATGTAGTGATATTTCTAATTTGGCCCCTCATCAAATTAGATTTATCTCCGATATCTATATATTAATTCCATGACAATTATACCCTTAAGCCAATTTCCAAATAGACCACTTTAATTTGGCTTAATTATTTAGATAGCCAAACATAATTAATTTTACATGTGTGGCCCCTTAATTATTGAATAATTCCAACATCAAAGCGGTTGAAAATGAGCATAGATATATAATTGCATAATTTTAAAAAAATTCTGAACCTTAACAATTTTGTATGAAATTCTAAATTCTGATATTATCTTACTGTATTGTATTATCTAACTAAACTAGACGTATTTTTCGACAATGTCAAAGGTTTTTTTTGTATATATTGGCTAAAAATAAAAAAAATTGACAAAAAATATTTGTGTAAAAAATATTACGACGCTCGTGCACGTATTTGGGATAAGAACAGGATGCCAATTGGACCCGAAAGCCATAAACGACCTACTCAAGGCCGTGATTTAACAAAATTTGATTTGGACTTTGCCGAACTGGATCTAGACCATGATTTTTATAGGTTCAAATCTAATACTTGGATCCAATCCAATTTCAAGTTTTAATCAAACTTTTTTTAATGAACATGTAAAGTAGACGACCGTTAATTTGGAGGGATAATTACATTCAGTAATTTCTATTTGTCTCTATAAATTGTTACAAAATAAACCAAAATAGTTTAATTTTAGTATGACTTTTTTTTTGAAATCAAAGAATGCATTACTGAACTCAAAAATTCACTGAACTCATGTCCAATAGAACATGAGATTCAATACATGATGGCATCTCTGTATAAAGAGATGTCGAATTAGAAACATTAGAAATGAGAGCAGAAGCTGCTAACAAGTGAGCACATTGATTAGCATTTTGAAAAGTAAATGAGAATGTCAAGTGAAGGATAGATTGTGAAGCCTTCCTTGCGTCTTCAATCGTGTGTCAAGCTTGCCATAGGGGAATAGTATCAGTTTGATTAATTGAGTCTATCAGTTGCTTGCAGTCTCCTTCAATAATAACATCACAAAGGTTCTCCTTTTTGCAGATATCAAGAGCCAAAGTGATACCCATTGCTTCGGCTTCAATAGGGGATCCTCCTTCTTTGGTCGTTGAAGTAGCCAGCTGAAACAACCCATTTGAATCTCGAAGAATTGTCCCTGCCGCCATCTTTCCATCTAGATAAGCTCCATCGAAGTTGATTTTCTAGCTATTGGGAGCTGGTGGTCTCCATCTAACACTACGTTGGTTCATGACTAGTGGAGTTGAAGTATCTGGACAGAGTCTACCAATGTTTCCATTCTTCTCCTTCAAGCTCATAGCCTCCTCGAAGATCCTTCTGCCATTAATAGGGTAATTGTTGAAAATTGCCTTATTCCTGAACTTCCATATAATCCACAGTTGGTAGAAAAAAGCCTCAATTTTGTTTGAATCTCGTTCCTTCAGAATGTCAGTAGTCAGAGTCGACATTGTAGAGGTTTCTTGAAGCAGAGGAGCTACATCTCGATTGTGTATCCATGAAGTACCTGTGATAGAACAATGCAATAAAAGATGGTTAGTGGTTTCTGTTTGTACGTTGCAGAGAGGGCATATGTCTCCAATGTGATGCACTCTTCTGTGTATATTGGCATTTGTGGGTAGGGAATTGGTTAAGGCTCTCCAAACAAAAAGCACCACTTTAGGAATGATATGAGTTAAGGACCAAAGCCTCCTCCATTCATGAAAATCTTGCCTATCAGAGTTTTGAAGATCAGGATACAATTTGCCATGGATAACTTTATATGCAGACTTTGTAGATAGCTCTTCATTATTTGTGTGAATCCAAACCAACTTACTAATAGAACAGTTTACAGAGGGGAATTTTCAATATCGCATTAGCTTCATCAGGTGGGAAAAGGATATTGATAAGGTTGGTTTTCCAGGAAGCAGAGTCCATATTGATCAGATCACTGACTTTATTGGCCCAGTTGTTGCTGTGGTTGTAACCTTGCACTTTAAAATTAGGAAGAATTGGAACCCATGGATCACTCCATATGTTAATATTGGAGCCATCACCTACTGACCAAAAAATGTTGTTTAGGAGAAACTCTCTACTACAAAGAATACTGATCCAGGCACTGGAAGAATTACTGGTAGGAGCAGCTGTCCAGAATGAGTTTGAATGTAGATACTTGTTGTTTAAGAGTGTAGCCCAGACTGAAGTAGGATTTGTAATATACCTCCAAGTGAGTTTTAAAACTAAGGCCAGATTTGTGATGCAGGGATCCCTTATGCCAAGACCTCCATGATATTTAGGTTGAGTGAATTTATTCCAAGCTGTATAGTGTATCTTCCTTTTGTCTATTGAAAACCACCAAAAGTTGCATTGTTGCTGAGCAAGATTCTTAGCCACCTTCTTTGGAATATGATATGCAGACAAGTAGTAAGTAGGAAGGGAGGAGAGGGTCGACTTAATAAGGATTGTTCTTCCTACATGAGATAAGCATTTCCTTTTCCAGCCCTGGAGTTTCGAACAACTTGCATTCAAGAGAGCAGAGAAAGTGCTCAATCTTTTCTTTGATTTGAGAAGCAAATGTCCAAGATATCTATCATTCGGTTGCATCAATTGGAACCCCAGCAAATGAATATAGAGTTCCCTCATAAGTCGGTCAGTCTTTTTTGTGAAGAATATAGATGATTTGTCAAAATTTATTCGCTGGCCAGACCAAGTTTCAAAGGTTTTGAGAATAATTTTCACCTGGGTAAAGTTATGAAGGGAGCAAGTGCCAAAGATGAAAAGATCATCGGCAAAAGCCAGATGAGAATAAGTTTGGTGAGAATTTCAAAATGTAATGCCATCATACAAAGAGTTTATGACCAATGAATTAATCAAAGTAGAGAGAATTTCTATACACAATATGAATATATACGGAGACAGGGGACGACCCTGTCGTAAACCCCGGCCAGGAATGAAGGTACTTGATGGTTCACCATTGATTAGGATTGCAAAGGAGGAGGTAGTAACACATTTCATAATCAGGTCGTGGGATTTTCCTTTGATTCCTACCCCATGTAAAGCTTGGCTAATAATGCCCCAACCAAGTCTGTCATAGGCTTTAGACATATCTACTTTGAAAGCAAAAGAGCAGTTATTGGAGGACAATTTGGAAATAGTATGGATAATCTCTTGTGCAATGACTATATTATCACCAATGTATCTACCAGGTACGAATGCATTCTGGTAAGGACTGATCAACTTGTGCATGAATGGCCTTAGTCTATTAGCAAGAAGCTTAGATATAATCTTGTAAAGAACATTGCAAAGGGCTATAGGTCTATAGTATTGGGACGGATCCCTAGTATTCCCCAAAAGTTTTGGTAGCTCCCTCCTGCTCACTATACACTTTTGTTTAGGAATATTTTAGCAAATACCCTCATTACAAATATATAAACTTGTATCTGCCTTCACTTATTTAAAAATTTAACAAATGTCCCCATTATGAATAAAATAACCAAAATCTTAGTTAAATAGTCGGAGTATATCTTAAATTTGTAAATGTTGAAATAAATGAGAGCATTTGCTAGTTTTTAAGATAAGTGAGGACAGGGGCGGAGGCACACTATAGCTGCACTAGGCTGTAGCCCAGTGCAAGCTTAAAAGAAAAAGGTAAAATTTAGTTTTTTCAATTACAATGATGTTGCACAGTCGAGTTATCCAACATATCCCTTACTCCCAAGTCAACGCAACACAAGGCTTTCTTTTCTAGCTAAATTGTTAATCCCTTACTCTCGACCGACGACCGCCAAACATAGCAGGCAGCATTGGGTACTCTCCCTCTCCAGCATGTCGGCCGGTACGTCGTGCACTGCAGCGACGCAGCCAGCAAAGGCTGATCTCCTGTTCTGGCCTAAATTTTTAATAAGTAAACGTTACCAAATTTTAGGTTTAAATTTACCAAAAAAACTATATCGAATCATCGAATTTACAAAAGAAACTCTGATGAATTTTTGGCAATTGTTTTAGAACTTTATAGTAACTATTAGCTGCTCACCCTGCTCCAAAATTCTGGCTCCGCCCCTTAGTGATTGGGGTATTTGCTAAAATATTCTTTTTGTTTAGTAAAAAAAATGGATACATATGACCACTCGTAGATTTTTAATAGAGGTTATACTGAAGAAGATCAAACAATCTAAGATCCTTTATTAAAATAACCCTGTATACCCGTTTGACAGTTGGCATTCTCGAATCTCGATTCATCCAAACAACAAGCATAGGATCAAGCATACTTTCAAGTGTCAACAAAACAATACAATGTTGAAATTATCCAATAATTAGAGGCCACATATATAAAATTAATTGTGTTGTGCTATCTACATAATTAAGTTAAACTAAAGTGTTATATTTGAAAAATTGGCTTAAGGTATAAGTATCATGAAAATAATATGTAGATACCAGAGATAAATCTAATTTGATGAGGGACCAAATTAGAAATATCTAAGACAAACACACATATTAATTATGGATTATGGTCTACAACTTATACGACCACCAAAGAGAGGTTTTTCTTTTTCTCTTTAACATCATCATCAACATAGAGAGGAACAAAGAATAGATCTTTGTTATTAATGGTCATAGCAAGTAGGAAGTTCGAACCCCCATAAAAGGACGTTTACTTTAAGATCCATCAAGCCAAACAATAGATTTAGGTCTTCCGTAATTTATTTATATTCTTCATCTCATGAATTAACGGATAAATTCTTAATAATTGCTATCAGAGCCTCCCTGTTTGATTTATGGGTTCGATGTTTTCAGATTCAATTTTTGGTGGTTGTTCAGGAACCCTATATCGTTTATCTAATTTAATTTATGGTTCCGATTGTTCGATCAATTTTTTTAATCATGAATCGTATAAAGAATAGCATTTTATAAAAATAATTGTTATATGATCATAAACCCTTTTCTTTCTTTTCTTTTTATAATTTCGGCACTCTTTGAAAATATGATCAATTCAGTTGATTGTGTGCAAGAAAGAAATATTCCAGATAAGGACAGAGATGGAAATAGTAGTGGATGGAAAAGGTTAATAGCAAACTATATACTGGCAAAAGAGATAGATACAGAGGACCCCCTTATTGTTTACTACATGCATCCAACTAATAAGGCCATCTCCAATGGAGATTTCTAAAATTGGGGTTCTATCCTACTTGTCATTGCACTTCATAAAAAATTATATCATAGTTTGTAGAGTTTTTATATAGAAATTGCACACTCACAAAAACACTCTCCAATGATTATCAATTTCTATCCTACGTGACAACAAACGAAATGATCAATTTAATGGTGTGGAGACCAATATTACTTGGTAGGAGAGATGACGAATTTCTATGAGAGTTTCTACATATAGAAATCCTTATAAAACTCTCATCCTACATCACCGTCACATATGATAGAAATTGTTATAGAAATTTCTATTGGAAAGTATTTC
This sequence comes from Iris pallida, assembly GCA_029216955.1. Lineage (NCBI taxonomy): Eukaryota > Viridiplantae > Streptophyta > Magnoliopsida > Asparagales > Iridaceae > Iris > Iris pallida. The sequence continues at coordinate 111,107 of JANAVB010014099.1, forward strand.
TTTTCTTTTTCTAAAGGGAATTTCTACCATAGAAATGTGGGTGATAGAAATCCCCCATTGGAGATGGCCTAAGCAATTGTAGATTTTAAGTTGCAAGCTATACGTCTAAGAACATGCTGCAGATTCAATTTCAAAAATAATATGAGTTGGCTGAGGAGAAGAATAATTATATATATATTAATTATATTCATTTAAGAGAAGTTCAAGATTGTAATATGAAAAAAAAAGGAGAAGAAATTTTTTGCCATCGACCTGCGGATTCGGCTCTCGATGTCGGCGAGTCCGGAAGGATGACCTCCTCTCGTATGGGCTTCTTCTGTTTTGTTGATTATGTGCTAAAGTTTGATCCTTTATAGTGTTTTCTGAAAGAAAAATAAATAGTACATAAATAATCATCTAGGTTTCTTGTATTTTGTTGATTGTTTGGTAAAGTTTGCTCCATTATGTTTGTTTCTTAATTGGATTGAGCTTTAATGTCATGAAAGCAATGCATTGACAATGGTAAATATGTAAAAGCTTTCAAGCACATGCAGACCTTTTCTAAGACAATAATGCTAAGTTTACTATCAAATTCTTACAACCTTTTACAACCCACTTATCTCTTGCTAACATGGTTCCATCCGATCCCACCTACAACCAATGGAAACCGGCTATGTGGCCGGTTGTAAGCCTTTGGTTGTAGGGGAATTGTAATTGTAGCATTTCCCTTTCTAAGAGGAATGTTGGCTTATGTTTATTTTCTTGAAAATTATTTATGTAGGTGTTAAAGGTGCTTAATTTTGGTGTTAGTTTTAATGTACATAGAGAAAGATTGGATTTTCTTAACTGGAACATAGTGGAGACTCGTGGTAGTTGTGGTTTTGGAAGAAATAATGACATAAATATATTTCATAATCTTGTAAATATGTATATACATAAGGATTTAATCATGATTCGTCATGTAAAATTCAGTCAACATTTAAATTATTTGGAGCTTTATATGACTAGCAATAGTTGTCTAACATTCTAAGTAGACCCATTGAAATAAGATGTCGCCAAAGTGACCTATTGCGTAGATAGTCCATGAGGAATGTCGGATGTTTGTGTGTGTAGATTCTTGCGAGTATTAGCCGGCTCAAAGTAAGGTTAATACTTGGTCGAGCACACATGTTGTGGTGAAATGTGTGATAATTGTGAAGTTTACATGTGAATAATAATCCGATCCAAAGATAGGCTTATTATTTGATATATGTTATTGTCAACGTTTGATCATTACACCAACGAGTACCAATTACAGTTAATATTACTGTCCAAAGATTTGATATTAACGGTGTGCTAGGTATCTTGAGATACGATTACCATTATTTGAATTTATTTGACTATAATTCTTTGGTTATTAATTGGAGCATGTTTGTCTGATCGTTTTGTTCTCTTTACAGCTAATGTTGCTACAAATATATGCTAATATGAAATCAATTTCCATGCTCAATGGAACAAACTTTAAGGACTGAAAAGAGAACATTTACATTATTTTTGGTTGCATGGATCTAGACCGTGCACTTAGGATTGTGGATCTCATTACTCCTAAGAAAGATAGCTCCTCTGTTAACAAAACAAACTTTAAGAAGTGGGAACGCTCAAACCACATAAGTTTGATGATCATAAAGCGTGACATTCCCGAGACGTTCATGGTTGCAATATTAATGATGTTAACATTATCAATTTCGCTACGACCCCTAAAAATAAGTATAATGACACTAATAGAAAGATACAAAAGTTGTTAAGGGTCCATTTTAAAAGAAACAAAAATATGAAACTAAGGTTTCTTTCTTTTGTGACAATCCGGAACACATAAAGAAGGAATATACAAAGTACCCCATATGACGTATAAAAAAAGTGCATTTTTAAATCTGGTCTATTCAGAGGTTAATCTAGCTTTAGTGTCTAGAAATACATTATGGATAGATTCTGGTGCAACAACTTGCATCAGTATTCCTATGCAAGGTTGTCTGAGCTACCAAAAACCAAATGATGGTGAAAGACACGTCTATATGTATGACGACAAGTTGGTAGAAGTAGAAGCAATAAGACGGTTTAGGTTATTGTTAGGAACAGATTATTATTTATATTTGATAGACACTTTTATTGAACCTCCTTTTAGAAGAAATTTAATTTCAGTTTCCTTATTGGACAAATCTGGTTATCATTATTCATTTGAAAATTATAAGATTAGTCTATCTTTAAATTCAAATATTGTTGGTAATGGTTCTCTTAATGTTTATGATAAGCTATATTCATTTGGAACTATTGCATCTTACAATGAAACCTTGCATGTAGAGTCACGTGAACTAAATACAAAATTAACAATGAAAATTCAGCCTCATTATAACACAAGCAATTAGGTCGTATATATAGAAATAGGGTTTAACGACTTATTTCTGATAGGATTTGGATTCCCTTGACTTCCAAGACTTTAATGTCGGTGTCGGATGTGAAAAGGAAAAATCAAAACTGTAAGCAGCTACTTTATTGGCTATGGAGAGAGATCAAGGGATAATAATTATACAAATCCCACACAAAGAAAATTTATTTTGATACGAGAACTGCAACATTTTTGAGAATGTTGAGTTTGGGGGAGAAATAAAGTTAAGGATATTATCTTTGAGGATGAATCAATTTCGATTCCTACTATCACTTTTGAGGATGTGCAAGTTTCTGTACCTATTATTGATTAAGAAGAATCCGGAACCTCAATAAGATAATGTCTAATTACCTCTACAAGTCCATGTTGAGCTACCCCAACAAGGCAACGTAGAAACGCCCCCTATTCAAGGTGAGGAAATTATTCATAAGGAACAAACTCAACAACCTCAAGAACCAGTGCCATTAAGGTTGTCCATTAGAGAAAGAAGAAATGTAATTTCGATAATTTTTTTTATATTTCTCCAGAAATATGAAAAAAATTATGGAATAGGAAGATGATCCAATCAACTTTCGATAGACCATAGAAGTTCCAATTCTCAAAAGTGGATTGATGCAATGAATGAGGAGTATATTGTACTATCCCATTCCCCTCAGTTCAATAGGATGAATTAAAATACAACGATGTTTGGAATTGGCTATGCAATGGCTTGCTCGAAGTCCCACTAGACCGAGGCAACCCCTCGCTCAGGTAGGTAGCTTTGATGAACTTACCTCATCATTCACACTAAATAAATAAAGTTTTCATATGCACTGAGTAGGTTTATTAATAAAAGAGATAAACCTACATAGCTAAGGAAATAATTATATTGAGTCATGTATATGTGTAAAATATGAAAAAGTGTCAACATGTTGCTTTGATGTTCTCCATGATGGTTTTTAAAAGTTGGCACTTGGTCTTTTGACCTCACCTTTTGAGTGAAACAACGCCATGGACTATCGACCTGATGCCGTAGAAGGCACGATCCCATGGTTCCACAGCTTGTTATAGACACATAGTCCCACAATTTTAAAGCTTGTCATATAGAGTATGACTCGGTTGATGACCCTACACAGAATATGGTTGGTTCAAGGTAAGCATGGAGGCTATCAAATAGTCGTTCATAGGGTTTGAATAAAAAAGAAGATAGAAACGTTGAAAGTGCTCGGGACTGTAGGTTGCCGAGGCAGTTCCTAGTTTTGGGAACTGCATGGAAGTATGAAAAGAAAAGAAGCGAAATAGTTCAGTAGCATGGTGAGTTGAGTCGAGTCTTGCATGGTTATTGGACAACTTATACACAAGATATTGGTTTCTAGAACGATCTCTGGGGCGCAGGTACATATCGGCCTAAGTGGAAATATAGCTATTACGAGCCTTCAATGGGCATATGGCTGACTATTGAAGAGCGTGCCGCTATGTCACGACCTGTAACTGAAAATTGGGCTTGAGTCGTGGGTACGTCCAGCCTATGCCACAACATTGACGGTAGAAAGCTATCGAACATAATATAATATTCTATTCCACACAATAATGTATGATCATCTCAACAATGATGAAAATCTAGAGATAGGAATAATATAAAATCTATACCTCAATCACAACAACTAAGATAAAATAGTTCTAAGATAATGCATAAAATGTAATCCATACTCAAGATATAATTGAGCAAACCAGAGAATCACCAAGTCACCAAATATAATATATACAACTCAAGTTTGCACGTCCTGAGACAAATTTGGATTAGAATATTTGAAATATAACTTATCTAGAGTTAAGCATCCTCTGTTGGCATCACGGCCTCTGCAACTGCATGATCCTCCAGAATACCCAATTCAGTCATAGGAACAATGTCCTCTGTCAGTCCATAATAGATGGGACAATAAGCCTCTAACTCATCGCCTAAAAAATATGGTCATCCAGTCCGGATTGGAGCAAGTACAAACACTGATAGACAGTTCATAACATGATAATGACTATATAACAAGAGTTAGGATATATGAAGATAGAGAAACCATGTAAGATGTAAGACTAACAAACAGTTTAATAGAAAACAGGCAAAATAGTGAATATGAAAAAATAGGTAATATGATATGAATTAGATAGAGAATAATGTCAAATCCCTAACCTCTATGTGTTATTAAAATACCAGGTTCGACATGTGAATGGTTCGGGTAATACGGCAAATCATGCACGATAATGTGCGATTGCTATCCACACGATACGGCAAATCACATGTAAGATGTGTGATTGCTATCCACACGAATAGACATGGAGAACAGATAGGGTGTTCACACATCTTGAGGTATTTCCTCGCCCGACACTATCATTCAGGGATTTAAATCATGGTATGTAAGATGCACGAATCATGATAATCACGTATCATGAATAATAATAAAGTAAACCCATAGAACACTAATCACGTGCAGGGAAAGTAACATGAACACGATAGGAATATCTAAATCATGAAATAGAGACATATCAGGAAATGAAATAAAATCACTGTATGTACTTGCCTCTACTCTAAGCTGAAAACTAGATCGAACCAGTGTCCAAGTCGATGCCTGGTGAACCAATATTAATACAACCAATAGGATCAATATTTAAGTTAAAACTGAACATCAATCTTAATTCTAGGTTTTATGGGTTGCTAGTGTTGGCCCATTGGTCATGGTCAAACCTGATTTTAATAATTGATCAAACTCTGTCTCGATATAAATGCGAGTCAATTCAGATGTTTACTAACGACGTTTTGGATACTGATCAAAGATGGATATCTACTCCGTTCAAGACCGAAGCTGTTTGCCACTCAGAATGTATTTCCTTCAAAGCAATATAATTTTTCATTTTATTGAGTCTAGGAATACATTGTACACCAAGTCGTACTGGCAAATAGGCTATCCGAAAACATTTTTCAAAACTGACCTATCTTTTCAAAATGACCTATGTTTTTGAAAAATATCTATTTTTATAAAAAGCTTCTGAAGGACTTTTTCAAAAAGCCAAAATTATTTTTCATAAAATCAACTGACCAAACCCTGACAGAACTCTGCCAGAGTTCGGCCAGAGTTCGGCCAAGTTGAACGTTATGTGAACGTTTGATTTTAAACTTGATCTCCCTTCAGTTGCGGTTTATTACGAAGAGTTCTGTCCGAATTCTGTCAGAGTTCTGCCTTTGGAAAAACTATAAATAGAGAAGGATTTTGATTATTTCAAATCACCAATTCACTTTCAATCTCTTCTCTTCTAAAGCTTATATTTCTTCCAAAGAGTTCTAAAAAGCTTCTATTTTCAAATCCTAAGCCAGTTACAATCCTCTAGTCGATTTGCTAGTGCGGTACGGTCTAGAAGTTTCAGAGCGATTGTAATCAGAGGCTTGATTGAAGATTGACTCTTCACAATTGAAGTTGGTCGAGTTCTTCGTATCAAAGCTCGTGTCTGTAGAAGTTGCAAGGACTTCGTATGAAAAGTTGCAGGATTTTCCAATAGTGGATTCGACTGGAAGTTAGAGTTCTTCCGACTGGACTAGTCCTTACAAGAGGGAAACCAGCATAAATTTTGGTGTTTACGTTTGCCTTCTGATCACTCTTTTATTACTGTCATTTATTTTGTGATTATAATTATATCTGTGATCTAACTGCTAACGAGTTTTTTAATTAGCAATATTCTGCTGCCTACTCTATACACCCCCCTCTAGAGTATTCTACTTTAGGATTTCGTTCCTACAATTGGTATCAGAGCGGCTTATACATGTAAAAGTAAGGTAAAATTGCAGTTATATTCAGTTATTATATAGATCACAGTATTACACATGGCAACTGTGAAATTCACAAGTGAATGCCAAGCCACAAACAGACCTCCACTGTTTGACGGTACAACTACACTTATTGGAAAACACGTATGAGTTTCTTCCTGAAATCTCTTAATTTTGACTTATGGTCTGTAGTTATTGATGGCTATAAAAAGCCCCCTCGTATTAATGTTGATGGAGTTTTAGTTGAAAAACCCCATGACAAATATACAGAGGATGAACAAAAAAAGGCCAATCTTGATGCACGTGCTATTAACGCTTTATTTTGTGCTTTAGAAAGAACTGAATTCAACAGGGTATCTACTTTTATAACATCAAACGAAGTGTGGAAGCTTCTCGAAGTAACCTACGAAGGAACAACACAAGTCAAGGAGTCAAAGATCAGCAGACTTACTCAGGAGTACGAGGCGTTCAAAATGAAGCCAAGTGAATCAGTCACTCAGATGTTTACAAGATTCTTGGATATTATAAATCCTTTATCTTCACTAGGCAAGGATTACAGTAACCATGAGAAGATTCGCAAACTTCTACGAGCTCTCACAAAGAACTTGATTCCAAAGGCTATAACAATCATTGAAGGGAATGACCTCTCAATAATATCTCTAGAAACACTCATGGGTAAGCTACTCACTCACGAGTTAGAACTTCAAAACTTTGAAGATGCTACACCAGAAGAGAAGTCAGAGAAGTCGATCGCTCTCAAGGCTCAACATAGAAGAACTATCGAAGATGACTCTGATGACAGCGACTCCGACTCTGAAGATCAAGCTCTTATGGTAAGAAAATTCAAAAAGTTCATGAGATTTAACAGGAGAACAAAAGACAGCAACAACAACAACAACGAGAAAGATCCTATTTGCTACGGATGCAAGAAGAAAGGACACATGAAGAAAGATTGTCCAACAACATCATTATCAAAGAAAAGCAGCAAATATGACAAAGGCTACCTGAAGAAATCTACATCAAGGAAGTACGCCAACAGAAGCATATGGCATGAAAGTGAAGCCAACGACTCAGAAGACGAACAATCAGATGACGCTGCAAATGTATGCTTGATGGCTTGCGATCAGGTAATCACTAATCCTCTATTTGATCCTTATGATGATTTCACCTTTGAGCAACTAGGAGAGGCTTTCAGTGACCTGTTAAATGATTACATGAAACTATGTAGCAAATATGAAACCTCTAAGAAGGTACTCAAAGAGTACAAAGGTGAAATAGGAAGACTTACCGTCCAACTAGATCATGTTAGAAATAATGACTCTTCAAATGAGTCTAGTGAGCTTTCATCTATTAAGTTTTTGTTACACGAGACTATTAAGCTATCCAAAGAAAAAGACCAAACTATCATCTAGTTAAAGGAAGACCAATCTAAGGAGAGAAAGAGTCTCCAGTATGCACAAGTCAGAATTGAAACACTTATATCTGACTATACTAGATTATATAACACTTCCAAAAAATTGGAAATTAGTTTAGAAAAACGGCATGAAGTTGCTGCTTCCTATTCTAACATGTGTCAATGATCGAATTATCGGAACACTCCCAACACTGTCAGACCAAACCATACCAAAACTATGCCCAAGAAGACTAATAGGCATGCATTTTTCTATACTAGAAAATCAAAACCTTCCAATCATGCACCTCACACAACTTTCAACACTCAACATGCCAAATGTCATTATTGTGGCCTCATTGGTCATATATCTTCTGCATGTAGAATCAGAAAGTTAGTAGATTTAAATGTTTATGCATGGATGCAAAAAACTAACCAGTCAGGACCCTACAAGAAATGGGTACCAAGAGTTTCATCTGCAAATTATTTTGTAGGTGGGATGTCCTTCACATGCTAGGAGCAAATGGATCCTCAACAGCGGTTGCTCACGGCACATGACCGGTGATGCTTCATTATTCGCAACACTGTCGAAGAAGAATAAAGAAGGATACGTCTTCTTCGGTAATAATTTAAGTGGGTACATAATCGATATCGGTGACATTGGTAAGGCTTCCTATCCTGTGATTAAAGATGTCTGTCTAGTTACCGAGTTAAAACATAATCTGCTCTGCATAGGTCATTTAGCTGATCGTGGTTATGGTATTAACTTCATCAAAGACAAATGTACTATAGTTGATAGTTCAACTGGTAGTACTATCTTTGAAGGTATTAGAGAAGACAACATAAATGTTTTCTATTTGTTGGAAGATGCTAACAAAGCAGGTAGATGTTTGATGGCCAAAAGCATTGAGAGTCAACTATGGCATATGAGACTTGGTCATGCAAATATGGATACAATTTCTAGACTATCTACAAAGAAGTTGGTACGCGGCTTACCGGACATATCTTTCAAAAAGGATACGGTATGTAGTAAATGTGAAAAGAATAAACTACCAAATCCGTATTTAAATCCAAGAATGTTGTAAGTACCACTAGACCTCTACAACTGTTGCATATGGACTTATTTGGACCAAGTAGAATTGCTAGCCCAGGTGGTAAGTTATATGCATTTGTCATTGTAGATGATTTCTCTAGATATACATGAGTTTATTTTCTTACACACAAGAACGATGCATTATCAGAATTCGTCACCTTGTGCAAGAAAGTATAGAATGAAAAAGGGTTCATGATTACTCGCATTCGTAGTGATCATGGCGGCAAATTTGAGAATGCAGAATTCAAGCAATTTTGTGACACACACGGTTATTTGTATGAATTTTCTTGCCCTAGGACTCCTCAACAAAATAAAGTTGTGGAACGTAAGAACAGAACTCTATCTAAAATGGCTAGAGTAATGTTAAACCAGTTTAGTCTGCCTAGATACTTTTGGGCTGAAGCTGTCAATACAGCGTGCTATATTCTCAATTGGGTTCTAATTCGACCTATATCGAAGAAGACTCCCTATGAACTATGGTTTGATAGAACACCCAATGTTTCACATTTTAAGATTTTTGGTTGTAAATGCTTTATTATTAATACTAAAGACAATCTGAGTAAATTTGATGAAAAGGCTGATGAAGGTATATTTCTAGGTTATGCAGCAAAGAGCAAAGGGTACAGAGTCTTCAACAAAAGAACCATAATCATCGAAGAATCAATCAATGTCAAGTTTGATGAGCTAAATCAAAACTCAGACGATGACGACAATGAAGATGTAATTACACCAAGTACAGCTACTGAAAAACCTTCACACAAAGATGTAGAAACTTCACACCAAGCCCCAGCTGAGTCTTCAAGCAAAGAAGCAGGAACCAGCAATCCTAAGGCTACACCAAAAGCGATGAGATTCTTGGCAGATCATCCAAAGGACTTGGTAATTGGTGAGATTACCAAGGGTGTAAGTACTCATTCTTTTAATAAAGATATAGCTTCTTGTGTTGCTTTTGTTTCGCAGTTTGAACCCAAAAATATTGAAGAAGTATGTAGTGATAATTTTTGGTTAGATGCTATGCAAGAGGAATTAAACCAATTCGAACGGAATCAAGTTTGGGAACTTGTTCCCAAGCTCATTGATCATCCGATCATTGGCACCCGTTGGTTCTCCGAAACAAACTGAACGAGAATGGTTTAGTGACTCGTAATAAGGCTTGACTCGTAGCTCAAGGATACAATCAAGAAGAAGGTATCGACTACGATGAGACTTATGTTCCAGTTGCGAGATTAGAATCCATTCATATGTTATGTGCATTTACATGTTTTCATAATTTCAAGTTATTTCAAATGGATGTCAAAAGTGCATTTTTGAATGGTTTTATAAAAGAAGAAGTTTATGTAGCTCAACCTCCCGGTTTTACTGATTTTAAATATCCTGAATATGTTTTCAAGTTAAAGAAAGCCTTATACGGTTTGAAACAAGCCCCTCGTGCTTGGTATGATCGTCTAAGCTCTTTTCTACTTGATAACGGGTTTTCAAGGGGAAAGGTTGACACTACATTGTTTATAAAATCTTTGAATAACAATATTCTTTTGATTCAAGTCTATGTAGATGATATTATTTTTGGATCTACTGATGTATCTCTTTGTCAAGATTTTTTAAAGTGTATGCAGAATGAGTTTGAGATGAGCATGAAGGGAGAGCTGAAATTCTTTCTCGGACTGCAAATCAAACAAACCAACAATGGGACGTTCATAAATCAAGCAAAGTACACAAAAGATCTATTAAAAAAGTTCGACCTGGATGCAGTCAAGCTACTTAGCACTCCAACGGCGACTTCAACCAAGCTTGATACTGATGAACAAGACAAACCCGTCGACAAACGTAAGTATCGAGGTATGATCGGTAGCTTACTGTATCTAACTGCTAACGAGTTTTTTAATTAGCAATATTCTGCTGCCTACTCTATTCACCCCCCTAGAGTATTCTGCTTTATGATTTCGTTCCTATAAAAAATATTTCAAAAACATAGGTCATTTTGAAAAGATAGGTCAGTTTTGAAAAACGTTTTCGGATAGCCTATTTGCCAGTACGACTTGGTGTATAATATATTCCTATACTCAATAAAATAAAAAAATTATATTGCTTTGAAGGAAATACATTCTGAGTGGCAAACAGCTTCGGTCTTGAACGGAGTAGATATCCATCTTTGATCAGTGTCCAAAAACGTCGTTAGTAAACATCTGAATTGACTCGTATTTATATCGAGACTGAGTTTGATCAATTATTAAATCAGGTTTGACCATGACCAATGGGCCAATAATTTATGTTCAGTGTTTGCTTGTGTGCACGTTTTCAAGCCAATCCTAAGGAATCACATCTGTGCGCAGTTAAACGTATCTTCCGATACCTTAAAGGCACTTCTTTTGTCGGCTTATGGTATCCTAAAACCATGTTATTTGACCTAACCGATTATTCTGATGCTAATTTTGCCGGATGCAAAGTAGATAGAAAAAGCACTAGCGGTACATGTCATTTCCTAGGAAAAGCTCTAGTCTCTTGGTTTAGCAAAAAGCCAAATTCTGTCGCATTATCAACAACCGAGGCTGAGTATATCGCCGCAGGACGTTGTTGTACACAAATTTTGTGGATGAAGCAAACTTTAGAAGACTATGGATTGCATTTTTTACACATACCTATTTTCTGTGACAACACTAGTTGTATTAATTTGACTAAGAATCTAGTATGTCACTCTCGTACTAAATATATCGAGATTCGATATCACTTTCTTAGAGACCATCAATAAAATGGAGAAATAGACCTTGTATACATAGACACACAGAATTAATTAGCTGACATACTCACAAAACCTCTAGCGGAAGATCGTTTCAATTATTTACGTCGAGAATTAGGAATTTTAGATGTCAATAATATTAATTAATTTTGTTTTATTAATTAATTTATTCAATACTCATTAACTGTTTTCGAGACAAGCCTAAAAAGAGTCTGTCTGTCACCACGACTACGGTCAAAGCGAAACAGTATTTAAGAGTTCCCTAGTGAACCTCCGTTAGCTGGGACAGTACTCCTACAGCTAATCTAAGACAGATACTGAATAAAGAGTATTAATTTATAAAATAATATTAATAGTATTATTTGAAATTTAAAATTACTAAACTCTGAATTAAACATTTGAAACGAATTGATAAAAAAGATGTGGTCCTACAAATATTTTTTATATAGCCAGGCAACCCTTGGCAAATTCGGCCCGAGTTCGGTCCAAATTTGGCCAAAGTTCGGCTAGATATATATGTACCAGTCAGAACCCGAGGCCCCCTTTTCTTCATTCTTTTAAACCTCATCGAAACAGCAGCAGTCGTGCCCCGAAAACCCTAGCTCTTCTCCACCTACCTTCTTCCAATCCACGTGGAGATCTTCGTCCAAAATTTGGATTCGTGCTGAGAATCTTGTTCTCTACAGCATACCTGATTCTCAGAAGGTATAATTCATTCTCTCCTCTACTTTCAAATTATTAGGGTTTCTAGTTTTTGGGATAGAATGCCTAAGGGATTCAATCCTTTCAAGAGTAAGAAGACTAATGCCAGTGAAGAGGCATCGTCTTCTGATCCGTATACGGATTCCCACTTTTCTTCGGTCCAATCGGATGACGGTGCATCGGACGAGTTTTATTTCAAAACTCTCGACAAAGCCCTACTTTGGTATGCCGATTTCATTATGCGTACTATTTGTACCGGATCTCCGATCAAATGGACTATATTTCCTGACCATCGTCCTTACTTTGAGGCATTAGGGTTACATCACTTTGTTACTTTGCAATTCCCTATAGCTACTAATGTCATTAGATTATTTTACTATAATTTTGTGTTAGACACTTTTACCGCGAGAACTCGTATCGGCGGGATAGATATCGAGTTCTATGATGAATCGCTAGCAGAAATCCTTGGTCTTCCAAATGAAGATGTACCGCTCGATGATATCATTGACTTCGATTTCCCCGATGGTACGACTCTCGTTAGTTTCAAGAATGAGGTTTGTGCACCCGCACGTGCTCGTCCTAGAAAGTTCAAGGCTAATAACTTGAACTTGTTTAACTATGAATTACATCACATCATCTATTCAACTCTACTTCCAAAATCCACTTCAAAAGATGATGTCACTGCACTTGAGCTTTCTGCTTTATATCACATTCTTAAGGAGATTTCTTTTTCTGCCCCTAAGACTATCATTCAGATGGTTGGTATATGTCGCGGTAGAGATCACAACCTCTCTTATGCGATGATCATCCCACGCATCTTTCAGAGATTCGATATTGACTTATCCACTTGTGCTCTGGACCCTGAGCCCAACTTCCTTAAACTCTCTCGTCGCAGCATTGTCGCTATTCCTCCACCTACTGCACCTACTCCTATAGCACCTGGTCCTCCTCGGTCTTACCCTATGACCTTTGAGGGTATTCACCAGCATCTATCAGATCTGCAGTCATTTTATGTTGACACTTTCAGAGAACATGAGTTTCGTGACGTGACTCGGTTCCAGGCTATTTCCAACTCCTTCGTCGATCTGCGATTTGTACAGACATGTCACTCTACTAGCTCTCTACCTCGAGACCCTTCTATTTTTGGCTACCACATTGATGATGAGGTGGTCCACTCTCTATTCCATCCAGGGAACGCATACGATTGGTATCGTACTTCTGGTGCCATTTCTCATACTTCTGGAGCCGACACTTCTGGAGCTGGTCCTTCTGGACATGCTGGCGCTGCAGCCGATGATGATGAGGATGAGGATGATGATTTCTGAGATGTTACCGTTTGAGACTATCTATTTTGTCTTATATTTACTTGGAAATGCTCTGACATTCCAAGATATTATCAGTACACTTTATTTTTGGATATGATTTGTGACCCTTCATAGACATGTTTTTATGCCTCAGTTTGGCATATGTTTTACTTTAGTTTATTATTCAGCTTAGCATTTTATTTGTTTTAGCTTTATAGCATTATCTTTCTTTATGCTTCATATAAACTGCCTGTGACAAATACCATGCCTTTATTGTTTATATCATTTCAGTTTCTCTTATTTTTCTATAAATGTTTATACCATGTCTATGATGAATGTTTTTATATTTTGTGTTTCTTTACTGATTGTTACTTATGCATTTATTGCGGGGGAGCTTTCTCTTTGCAAGTATTTTGCTAAGTGACAATAGGGGAGAAATAAGATCTAACATCTTCATGAATACATGAATACAGGTTATGAATAATTTTTTTCATTTTATCTCTCGATACTTTCGATACACTTTTGAATTAATCAAGACCAAGATGTTATATCGGCAAGATTTATCAATTATCAAAATAGAAGAGATTGTTGGCCCATTGGTCATGGTCAAACCTGATTTTAATAATTGACCAAACTCTATCTCTATATAAATACGAGTCAATTCAGATGTTTACTAACGACGTTTTGGACACTGATCAAAGATGGATATCTACTCCGTTTAAGACCGAAGCTGTTTGTCACTCAGAATGTATTTCCTTCAAAGCAATATAATTTTTCATTTTATTGAGTCTAGGAATACATTGTACACCAAGTCGTACTGGCAAATAGGCTATCCAAAAACGTTTTTCAAAACTGACCTATCTTTTCAAAATGACCTATATTTTTGAAAAATATCTATGTTTACAAAAAGCTCCTGAAGGACTTTTTCAAAAAGCTAAAATTATTTTTTACAAAATTAACTGACTAAACCCTGACAGAACTCGTCCAGAGTTCGGCTAGAGTTCGGCCAAGTTGAACATTATGTGAACGTTTGATTTTGAACTTGGTCTCCCTTCAGTTGCGGTTTGTTACAAAGAGTTCTGTACGAATTCTGTCCGAATTCTGTCAGAGTTCTGCCTTTGGAAAAACTATAAATAAAGAAGGATTTCGATCATTTCAAATCACCAATTCACTTTCAATCTCTTCTCTTCTAAAGCTTACATTTCTTCCAAAGAGTTCTAAAAAGCTTCCATTTTCAAATCCTAAGCCAGTTACAATCCTCTAGTCGATTTGCCAGTGCGGTGCGGTCTAGAAGTTTCAGAGCGATTGTAATCAGAGGCTTGATTGAAGATTGACTCTTCACAATTGAAGTTGGTCGAGTTCTTCGTATCAAAGCTCGCGTCTGTAGAAGTTGCAAGGACTTCGTATGAAAACTTGCGGGATTTTCCCATAGTGGATTCAACTAGAAGCTAGAGTTCTTCCGACTGGACTAGTACTCACAAAAGAGAAACCAGTATAAATCTCGGTATTTGTGTTTGCCTTCTGATCACTCTTTTATTACTGTCATTTATTTTGTGATTATAATTATATCTGCGATCTAACTGCTAACGAGTTTTTTAATTAGCAATATTCTGCTGTCTACTCTATTCACCCCCCCTCTAGAGTATTCTGCTTTACGATTTTGTTCCTACAGCTAGGTCCTGACTAAAACTAGGGGTTGCTTTGCTATTTAGGTATTTTTTAAATTTTAGTTTTGCCCTTACCTATTAGTATAAACCTGTACATTATACACTATTACCCATAAATGTATCCTAGAGAGTGTATCCTTATAATACTAAATGGTGTTATTCCCATGTGAATGCCCCTCCAATAACTATATTCCATATGCTCATATTACCTATGCATAGCCTATCCTGACACATACTCTATGCATATGCATACCCTTAACCAATATAGATAGTCAAGATACTCATAAAGTCTCAATTGTTCATATAGTAAAGATAGCTACTATTCCTATAGCATATACCACACTGGTATATACATGTGTGTGTGTATATATATATATATTGTCACGACCCGCACCCGATTTTTCGGATACGAGACGTGTCCAAGCCAGCCTACGCCGCAGAGTCGGCGGTAGAACGCTGTCATGGCTAAGATGCTCGAAATCATAAAAGAATAACATTTATTGCTCATTCAAAATTCTAAATTTAATTACAACATCAATAATATTCATATTTAAAAAAAATACAAAGTTCTCACAATTAATGAAAATGATACAACTGCTATCTATTTCTAGGTTTCTGTCTGCAAGTACACCCGTATCTCCCAATGCTAAGTGAAGCCATAGCTAACCTGAAAAATGTTGGTTTCCAGTCAGAAATGGAACGAGTACAATCTCACAACAGAATCAATAAATGACGAAATCTATCATTCTGTAATAATACTGAGATACATGATAAGGGACAAACAGAAAATCATGGTAGGAATCATGCGAGTGAAAGCAGGAAGACATGGTACACAAGACATGCAATGACAAGAAACTGTAATGTAGCAAGACTATATCTAACAAGTGATTTGAAATACATTTTTGATATGTAAACGGCTAAGGGGTAAATTCGGCACCCTGCACGTGTCATGTGCAGATGCTACTATTCAAGAATAGACATCATGGGGATATTTTTGGGTATGTTTACATGTCTACTAATGTACTTCCCCGTCCGACTAGTACTTATGGATTCAAACATGTCACGAACACGAAAATATATTGGTCACAAACAACATGTAAGAACCCATAACTACTATCTCGTGTGACAAGCGTGTCAAGAATCAACATGATATCAATATAAAATATTATTAAATACAGAAAATATAGAGATAATCAAATATGAAAACTATCAGAGATGTACTCGCCTGAGGTCCTATGCTGGTGAAACCGATAATACTATACCACTCAATGAGCCACAATCAGTCAACACATGCAGAAGTCTCCGGATGCTGA